>JAVIWC010007126.1:0-70262 GCA_031894815.1 Creontiades dilutus
GGGGCCATTGCACATCCCCAAAACATGATACAAGGAGGCCAGTAAACATTTCTCATAAGACGTTCATTGTAACAGTGGCAGTGTGAGGCGATGGACCCCATGTTGTTGAAACAAAGATACAAATGATTGACAGTTGGCCTTCTTCTCGGGTCCCAAGAAATTGTTAATCATGTCGATGTTACGGGCACTAGTGACTGTCAAGGTGTTTCCTTGTTCTTCAAAGGACCAATGATAAATGATTTTGAAACTGCACACCAAACTGTCAGATTGGGGCTGAGCAATGGCCGTTCGTGCATAATCCAGCTTAATAACGGCATCCCTTGATGAACCATTAGTGTAACTTCTTGGGTCGACTTGCTTCATGCTATGAACAAGATAGACACCATATGCGCGACGTAACTTTTAAAACTTGAAATTGCAGATATTTCTCAACCAAGAAATGTACATTATTGTACTCCTAACATTTTTCCTTTTCGTTGTTGGCCCTAATCCCGTGACCCACCTTGTATAAAAACTCAAAGCTTGTTTCCATGTACGAGTACGTTTGCAATAGACGGTTAAACCCGTCTATGAATGACGGGAAACCGTCTTAAATGACGGGAAACCGTCTTAAATGACGGGAAACCGTCTGTTCTGCATAACATAGTGTAGTGGTTCAGGGAGAAGGAATAGTCTTCGACTCGCTTGTAAGAGTGATTTATTCCGGCTCGGAGGCCGCCTTATATATCGTATGTACATAGGTGAGGGGGGTAGTAGTAGCCCCCACTTTAATATAACAGGATCATTCATGATGATGGCGTGATGTGAGGAGATTGATCGCTATCGACCGCTACATGGCTCCCCCCAGATGATATATAAGGCGTCATGGAGCGTCGGGGGCGGCTAGTTACCGCTTCGGGGGCTGGTGCCTGCGGTCCTTGGCTGGGGAGCGGTTGTTTGGACGTCGTTTGGGCGGCTGCGGGGGCGTGCGAGGCTTCTGGGGAAGATCACGCTGTCGCGTTGGGGTGCCTCTGGCGGGGGTTTCCGCCCCCCTTCTCGCTGGGATGCGTGGACGTAAGTTGCGGAAGGGGGCGTCGTCGGTGGCGGGAGATGCGTCCGGTTTTGGCGAGGGCGACCTCGTAGCTGTGGGAGCGATTGTCGGTAGCTCTAGCGGATCCGGGGGCGGCGCTGTTGGATGTGGGCACGGCAGCGGCGTCTCGAGTGGCTCTGGGGGCGGCGGGGGACCTGGAACGGGCGTTGGCGGAGTTAGGGGCGACATCGTAGGCTCAGGCGTTGGGGTGGGTGTTGTAGGTCGGCTGGCGGCGAGCGTGGTTCGCGCAGAGTGTCTATGGATGTCCTGGAGCGCTTGGATGAGGAGTTTGGTAGCCGGGTCGGTCTCGGGGGCGGCTATGTGCGACGATGTTGGGCGGAGTGGCATCTCTATCGGCGGATGTGCCGTCGGTGGCAGGATCGGGAACGGGAACGGGAGCGGGCGTGGCGTCTGCGGTGTCGTGGGGGCGGCGTAGGTGATCGTCTGCGACGGTGTGTTGCGACTGGGGGCGGCCTGTGACGGACCGGAGCTGCTGGAGGCGGTAGCACGGTGACGGGTCGCTCTCGGATTGACTTTGTGGGCTGCGCTGGGGTGCCTGGGGTCGGGGGGGCCGGAGACGGTGAGCTGCGGGAGCTTGGGCTGGAGCTTGACGTGCTTGAGTCTGGGGGCGGCGGTGGGTCTGTCTGCGTCCCGGCGGTGTGGTATACGGGAGTGTGCGTTTGAGTTGCCGTATACGCCACCGGAGGGTTGTGCTTCCCGTGTTGGCAGCAGTCTCTGCACAGTCCGGCGAATGGGGGCAGGATGAACTGGAAGTTCGTTGGCTGGAAGTGGCGGGGGTCCGCGCTGACGAACATTAAGGGGGTGCCCTTTGGTGGAGGTCCTGGGACGGCAGCTGGCGGCGGACGGTGCTTCTGAGATGATGGCGGCGGGGCGTCGGGGGCGGGGTGCGGTGGTGCGGGCAGCGGGGTGATGCCAGGTGGAGCGCTGACGTTGACAGTAGGCGGGTGTGTGAGTTTTCGCACTCGTTCCGGCGTCATTGGTTTGATCTTCTTCGTCCTCTTCCGTTGCCTGGGAGAATTTCGAAGTCTGGGAGGCTTGGAAGCAGCTGGGGGCGGGCGAATCTGAGGTTGGGGCGGCCCCAGGATGGCAGCAGTCACCGGAGGCGGGCTGGGGCTCGTTGTTAAATCGAACTCCAGTGTGCCTGGTGAGCAAGGCTGTGGTCCTTGGGCGGCCTTCGAAAATAACTCCATTCTCATTGGATAACCTTGAGTGGTGGAGAGTTGAGCTGACTGTATCTGAAAACAGACGGTTAGTTGGCTCGAGTGTGGAGGGGGTACTGTTTGGGTAGGTAGATATCCCGTGAGTTGTTGTCTCGTCAACTCGGGAACTAATTGTTGGAGAAGCGATATTTAAGACTGATGCGGGTTTACAACGGTCGATTGACACTGAGGGGGTAGACTGATCATCGTTTAGGTATGTTATAGTTTTGCCATTATTCAAAAGAATTTTAAAAGGACCTAAATAAGGTGGATCAAGTTTACCTTTTGGTGTGTCGACTCTTACGTACACATGTGTCGCTCTCTGGATCGAGGTTGGGAGATATGTTTTGGCGAAGCGCCGGTAGGTGTCGTGAGCGCATAGCGGCGGAGTTTCCTGCAGTGCTGGCGGTTGAAATAAATCTCCGGGCAATCGTGGGGTTAATGTTAGTAATCGTTGTGCCGGAGAATATCCATCGGGGGCGGGACGATTACGTAAGCCCAACAAAAGTGATGGTAATTCGTCGTACCATGTTTTTTGCGCTGAGAGGGCGATGATTGCTTCTTTTAACACTCTGTGGAACCGCTCAACGAGACCGTTTGCCTGTGGGTGGTAAGTATTAGTGACATGATGGGCGATGCCCATATTATAACAGAATTTACGGAAAAGTTCTGATGTGAATTGTGTTCCTTGATCGGAGGTAACATCAGCTGGTGCGCCGTAGCGGCAGATCCAAGTATTATGGAACGCAGTTGCAATATTTTCGGCGGTTATATGTGTTAGAGGAACACATTCGATCCATGCAGTGGCTCTATCTATCATAGACAAAATATATTTGTATGATTTAGATGCAGGGAGGGGTCCAAATATATCTAAGTGTACGTGGGACAGTGCGTATGAGTTCGGATAGTCACCGATAGGTGCTCTTACGTGTCTAGTTACTTTAGAACGACCACAGGACGGGCATGCCTGGACAAAAATGCGTATAGAGGAAGTCATATTAGGCCAAAAATACCTGGTTTTAATGAGTGAAGTTGTTCCTTTAATGCCAGGATGCGACTTGTTGTGGATGTGTCGAAAAACACGTAGGCGGAGTGAACTCGGGATGTACGGTCGGGGCTGGGCGTCGGAGTCGTCGCATAGTACATCTTGTCCCTCTAGAGAGTGCGCTACTAGCGGTAGGGAGTTGATGTGTGGGTCGGCGCGTTGTTCTCGGACCAATTCGAGTATCGTGAACGGTGGTCGAAAATCTGTAACAGCAGCGGTGATTGGGGTTAATCTCGAAAGAAAATCAGCTGCGATATTGTTACGGCCTTCTGCGTAGCGTAAATCGGAGGTAAATTCAGAAATGAAGCGAAGGTGACGGATGCGGGTGGGGGGTGCGGTGTCTGATTGTGACGTCAGAGCTGTCGTGAGGGGTTTATGGTCCGTGTAGACAGTGAGTTGTCTTCCTTCTATTAGTTGCCTGAAATGGACGATACTTAGATATACAGCTAACAATTCTCGATCGAACGTCGAATATTTACGTTGGGCGTCGTTTAGTGATCGTGAGAAGAAACCAAGGGGTTGTAGCGGTGTACCATCGAGGAAATGTAGGGCTCCCCCCACTGCAAAATCAGATGAGTCCGTGTAGAGGACGAGTGGTTGAGTCGGACCTGGATGAGCGAGAGTGACAGCGTTGGAGAGTAGGGTTTTTGCTTTTTCAAACGCAGTGTTTGCTTGGGAGGTCCATTCGACAGTTCGCTTGTCGTTCTTTCTAGCATCTGGAGGTATCATTTGTATAAGGGGTCTGAGAGTGCTGCAGCATGTGGTATGGCTCTATGGTAGAAGTTTATGAGGCCCAGGAACGTGCGCAGATCGTTGACCGTGGTTGGGCGTTGAAACGTTCGGATGAGGGCAGTTTTTTCGGGTAAGGGCGTGATACCAGCTGCGGAGACGATATGACCGAGGAATTTGACTTCAGATTGCGCCAGTTGACATTTTGGGATGTTGATTTTGAGTCCGTATTGGGAGAGGCGTTCTAGTAGGCGTTGAACGTGTGCAAAGTGCTCGTCAATATCCGTGGAGGCTACCAGGAGGTCGTCTAGGTAACAGAATACAAATGGAAGGTCCCTGAGGATGTGATCCATCATGCATCGTTGCCACGTCTGAGCTGCATTTTGTAGGCCAAAGTTCATTTGTTTGTACTGGTAAGTGACGAACGGAGTCAGAATCGTGGTTTTCGGGATATCGGGTTTGTGTATCTTGCAGTGAAAAAATGCACGAGTGAGATCGAAGGTGCTGGAGATGCGTTTCCATAGAGTCCAGCGGTAAAGTCTTGTACGTGTGGGACGGTGTATCGGTCGGGGATCGTGAGGCGGTTAAGTGCTCGGTAATCACCAATGGGCCTGATGTCACCGTCTGGCTTTGTAACTATGTGGAGCGGAGAAGACCAGGGTGACTCGGAGGGATCTATTATGTCAGCTGCGAGAAGGTCGTTAAAATGTGTTTTCGCGTGCTGCAGGAGGTGTGGTGCGAGTCTGCGGAGTTCTGCATGGCACCGGGGACCTCTTGTGACTATGTGGTGCACAACCAGAGCCTCGATCGGGGTCTCGGAGGGTTGATAGGAGTTCAGGAGGGCTGCAAACCTCGGGTGCGTGATGGAGGCGGTGCAGATCGACTCGGAGGCGTCTACGAGGCGGACAGCGTCACCGACTGGGTGATTGTTGGCTGCGTTGATCAATTTTTGACGCTTGAGGTCGACGAGGAGGCCGTGGTACTGGAGAAAGTCGGAGCCGAGAATGGGGGCGGAGACGTCTGCTGCTGTGAAGGTCCATTCACAAGGGGGCAGGTCAGGTAGATGTACTGTGGCCGTATGTTTTCCAAATGTCGTGATTTGGGAGCCGTTGGCAGCTCGGAGAAGTGTAGGTCGCTTGGACATTCGACGGAGAATGGAGTTGGGTATGATAGAAACGTCAGAGCCTGTGTCGACGAGGAACTCAAGGATAGTCTTGCGACAGTGTAAGAAAAGCCGTAGAGAGGATATAGTGCGCACAACCTTGACGGCTATTGGGGTCGTGCGAGCTCGTTTCCCGACTTCTGAGTGGTTTTCCAGGAGCAGGGCGGACGACAGTTGCGTGCATTAACACCCCAGCGGCGGTGGAAGTAGCATACGGGGCTCTGGGGGCGGCGCTGGGGGCGTGGAGGTGATGCAGGCGGTTGGACGTTCCTTCTCTGAACCTCTGAGGTCTCATCGCTGACGGTAGCCAGACACGGAGACGGTATGAGTTGTATTAAGTCATCTGCGGTTTTAGCCAGCTTCGTGATGTCCAAGGTGGTCTTGGCTGCAATGTGTAGGCGGATGTACTCAGGTAGGAGTCGGAGGAAGAGCGAGCGGAGCAGGACTGGTGGTGTGTCGGTGGGTAGTATTCTGACTAACCTTCGAGCGAGGGCAGAAGGTTGTTCCTCGGAGGGTGGGGCTTGAAGTAGAGCGTTTAGTTGGGAACCATCTGTTGGACAGAAGGTTGATAGCAGCCTGTCCTTGAGGACGTAGTAGCAGTCAATTGCGGAGGGAAGTATGTCCACGCAGATATCAGCGTATTGGGCGTCAAGTGCTAGGAAGGCACGGGCGAATCGAGCAGCTTGGGTAGTAAGACCCTCGGTTGTGAAGGCAATTTCGAGCTGGGAGAACCAGACGTGAGGGTAGAAGGGGTCGAACGGCCGGAGTTTCGCTGGGACCACCTGAACACCCTTCCTTGCTACTGGTTCGTTTGGTACCCTTTGTTTATTATGATTGCTAACAGGCTGTTTGTTAGCAGGAGAAAATCGTGACAACAGGAGACATGAATTTAATATTTAGTGCGAAGCACGGGTTTCCTGCTAGTTCTTTATAAACACGGAAATGAATAACAACGCATTTCAATTTCCAAATATCTTCGTTATTTCTTGTACTAATCGTCACGACTTGTCAGTATAAATATGAGAATGTAATTATGAAGAAAAACACGCAAAATAACCTTTAAAAAAATATTGAAACGAATAAATAGCTGAATTCAAGACTAGATCGGGGTTTTAAGAATTCAGTATGAGCAAAGATGGAAGACTCTATGTTATCTCACCTTTGTCAAATTTCCTGTTCAACAGATAAACTAATTGATTCGAGTCTTGAGAAACACTCGTAGACGAATACGAAATGACAACCTTACGAATTAAGTGATTCGGCTTAATTTACAATCATACCTGTTTGAATTTGATTTCTGCGAGTCTATTCAAACCAACCAAAAGCTCGTTGTCAACCACGTTCGACTCCCACGTGAACAGCATCTGTTTGAAAGGTGGCAGCTTGTTCCTAAGAAAGCATGTCGAGAGTTTCATTACAGAATACGCCTCGTATATCATAACAACTTTAGTGATACAAAAGCCTCAATTTATAGTTGGATCTCTCTTGAAGGTGAAAAAGTAGGTATTCTTTTCATATGCTCTTCGTTGAATGAAATAAGCCTAAGTAATAGTTAAATTTACTAGTTCATCAGAAGAGAAAGAGAAATGATAAACTCACGGCGTATCTTTCTTCATGGCTTTTTCTTGATACAGGATGTCATGTGGAGTGTGGTTGATCATGAGTGTTGGAGCCAATCCAACTTCATACACGTGGAAACTAATATAAGTACCGCCTTCGGTCATTTGGACATCAACATTCAATGCACCGTACTGGAATACACACATTAAATTTAAAATAAGAGTAAAGCAATTTTCATACGAAAGGCTGACATCACCAGACATACTTCGAAAAAATAAGATTGTAAGTTTGGGATTTATTGTAGTCAATGCGGACAAAAGAGGCAAATGTCATATTGAATTATTATATAATAATACACTGTTTGAGAAAAAGAAAAGGAAACAATTTTAAGGTAAACAAAAAAAGGTTATTACAGGTTAATTATTGACAGAAGAAAATAAATAAATATGATCACAACTTGATTGGAAAAACTATTAGGATTAGAGTGGCCTAGGCAATGCTCAATAATTAACAAATAAGAGTCGATCAAAACACACTTATTCTGAAGCTATACGAATTAATGTAAAACAATAAATATTTAACACAGTTTAAGCTTACTTTGTTGTTCAGTTTGAAAAGGCCATTGAACACTTGATTGGAAGGGAAAACCACAGTGGAGTGAGTACTGCCAGCCACTCTAGCTCTCAACCCCTGACTGTGTTTCTCCATTGGCCAAAAAGGGATGCAATCGTTCTTTGGAACCTAACAAAAAATAAAACGTTGAGAAAAAGATAAATTGCATGTTAAAATGAATTATAAATAACAAAATTTATGGTTGTTATAATTATGTCTTTGAAACAAAAACTGGTTCAGTCACCATGTAACCTTGAATTGAACTATCAAGTGCCGCGTTGTTTGTATTCAACAAAGCCAATGGAAAAACTATATGAAGAGGAAATTATTCTTCATTTATGCTTATTCATTGACTTTTTAAACGATTTTCGACTACTACATAACAAAACACTTATGCACTTACTGTCACCCAAGGATCACTTGATGTTGGATGAGCAGGTACTTCTTGGAACTCCAGATCAATTGGCCAATTGTTCATGACAACGTAGAAAGGTGTAAAAATCACGATCTTCGTTAGGGTGCTGTAACTCAACTGTATGGCAATCCCAATCTGAAATTGTGGCCATGTGAATCATAAAGCAGATCCTTCTTAAACAATGGTTTTAGGAAGAGAAAATGCATTTTCATAATTCGGGGTTTTAAAAGAATGTGCTGGAAGAACAATAAAGATTAGGAAGGTAAGTTGACGGCCCACTCCATTTGGATTATACAGCGGAGGCTGGTATGGTCGATTATACGTTCAAAATTACTACAATATCCACACTCCACTTGCTTAAAACAGTGAAAACCAAAAAAACACGTTTTTGACCAGTTTTGTCACATGGCATGTATACGTGTGAGGCGATTGGGCTGGGTAAAAGTCTAACTAGACCCCACGTGGGATCCACATGCAAAAGAACGGATGTTTAAATCAATTCTAAGGCCTTTTGTGGAACACATAGCAAACGGACATTGCACATTTTGAATCATCACAACTCGAAACGAAAAGGGACAAAGTTCGAGAGTGGTTATGGTAATGGACAAGAGGCGGGGGTCTTCACACATAGCAGGTGGAAAGAGGGGGAAGCTTCAGTGATGACAATTTTTCAACGGGGACGTTCGTACACCTTCCGATATAGCATGTGTCTTTTTAGTTTAATACGGTTGTAAAGGCAGGGGAAGGAAGCTCTCAATCCTCATAGTTCCCAGCACCCCAATGAGTCTCAGCGCCTCAAGGCCAAAAAGGAACAAGCACTCGAGTGTGTGGCTGACGGCTGTAAGATGGAAATATGACATTTCTTCGACCTGAATGGGGGTCGAACCCAAATAACTGAAGAGAAGGAGAGATTTTTCTAGGTTTTGAAAGATTAAATGAAGGGTCCAGGAAAAAAAAAAAAAAAACAGACTAAGCCACCTTTTTGCTAAATCGAGTTCTATACATCAGGACTCAGAAAATGGTACTCTTAATTTCAATACATCGATAAAGGGAAAAATCGACGTGGGTGGAAGTTATGAAGCGTGGAAGTTTCGGTGTACTGGGAAAGAACCGACGATGTCACTGTTCTTGGCTTCGTTATCCAACTAAACACCGAATTCATGGACTAAAGAACGTTGAAACGCCTTTCCCCATTCGGGGTCACTCCTATTTACAGTGCGACAAAAATGTAGGTCTTTGGAATATGAAATTCCGCATGGAGACTCTTGAAGGATTCAGAGACATGAAAGAAGTTCAAGATTTAAATCTACTGAGTTCACGGTTGTAAATGTGAAGCAACTTTTGATAGAAGAATGGACATCCCTGCTGAATAAACAGTATGGAACTAAATGCTTTTTCAAAATCTAGCAAATAAGGGAACTTTTGCACTACCGTCCCCGACTGGTGAACAATCGCTCTTCGTACTTTACTTTTTTGTCCAGTGTGATTGGGCATCAACGACCCAATGACCTAAACAAAATGAAACAGGGAGAATTTGAATCGCCCCGTCCCGCCTTTGACGGTTACATTTGTCATACTGTACAATACAGATGAATACAGTAATATAGCACGGATTTCATACAGATTGGCATTGATTTAATACACATTGACAAATTTTGTGGTTTTATTCTTCAGGTTTGTTGTTAGTCGTAACGGCTAAGTATCGCGTTTGTTTCACTAATATGTTGTATTAAACCATGTAAAAACTGGAAATAAACACGCATTTTTTGATGTGTTGATGATATCGTCGGTTTTTTTCTTGTTTCCAGTGGGGAAATAAATTAATATAGTAAGGTGTGATCTCCTTTTTCACAATGGTGAATAATGTATTCTGGTTTACATCTGAGGAATACATATATATGGACACGCTATCCTTGAGGAGATGTGGATGTAAGTAAAGATAAGGAAACTATACTTCGTTATGTTGGTAAGAGTGAGAAATTACCTACCTCATATTTCATGTTTTTATTGGTGCAAACAACGGAACCTGAGCTCCCAACCACGTCCAACGAAAACTTATCCGACCACTGGCCATTCTCGATCCGGATCTGGGATTTCTTCTTGGCAAAGAACGATTTAGCTCGAAATGAAAACATGATTGGTCCGACGAAATTTGCAGGATGATGGAGAACGTGCTCTGAATTTGTGGCTTGCTGGAATAAAATACAAGAGGGTGACAACAATTAGATTTAGAGATCATCATATTTCACGTTTTTAAAAACACTTGAAGATACCACCGCAAAGAATTTTTGAAAACAGAGCATTTGTTCTCCCAGCCTAGTTTTACAGAACGTGGTTTTATTGTAATGGTATCAATTTGAAAATACTTGAACATTTTTGCCTAGATAAGCTGACAACGTTCATTACAGAGTGATGAGAGACCAGTGAGAAAACAATTCAAAAGTGGGGTTAGTGTAAATCATTCACAGGTGGATTGAATATCAGACAAAAGTGGTGAGACTTTACCAGTTTCACACAAGGAACATCGTGTTTCATAAATATTTACAAAATAATTGATATGTACACGTGTACGGGGTGTCCCAGAACGAATGATCCAAATTTCAGATATAGATTCTGCAACTGATTTGCAATAAGTTTAGTCCTTTATTGTTTCTTTTCCAAACCCTCATAAAAAAATCACTAGTTAAACTTTTAGGTACGACCTTTTCGACGTACCTCACTAAACTGGCGATAAATCCCTCAATTCGCTAAATAAATTGTGATCCCAGGATAAGTACTGTGGAGAAAAGCATTAAATTTCCTGTACTCTCATTGGAAAATCCACATTTTATAAACGAGCTGAGTAAGTTATGACGCCAACGTGAAAATTATGTCGGTTACAACTTTAGTTGGGCTTAACAGTATTTCAGCAAACACCCGATAGTTCATCTCTTTGGAAAGAACATTTATTCAATGATATGTTCAATGTTTTTTTTCATATACGTCATGCTTTGAGAAAATCACGTTTAAATGCAAAAAACCTGGGTTTTTATCGAGAAATCTACGTTTTTCACTCAAACATGACGCTACACAAAAACGAGTTTGGCATCGAATTTTAGGTAGCTTTTCTTCTGAAAGGAATAGTAACCCTCTCGGGCCTCATCTCTAAACGAAAAAGGGATTTTCAGGTCCGATTCAGCGAAGAAAGACTTATAAAATCCGACACCAAACTCATTTATTTTAAGCAAGTCAGATTTTGGGTGGAAAAAACTTGAAGTTTGCCGTAAAAACCCACGATTTTCCTAATTCAAACGTTATTTAATTAAAATATGAAAAACAATTGAACAAACTGTAGAACAGTTCTTGAATTGTAGATGTTTTTTCTTTTTTTTTCAAAATGATTAAGGAAATACCTTTTAAAAATACAAAGAACTCCAACCAAAAGTAGCAAATGACACAATTTTCACTTTACCGTGATTCTTAACTTACTCAGCTCATGTATACAATTTTGATTAGGCATTATAATTAGACAATTAAGTGGGTTGTGGCTCTTTAAGAGGAATTAAGTAGAAAACACGGAAAACATCTTGAAAGTTAAAATAGTCAAATTTTCAGGAAGTTTATTGGAAAAACGTTGTAGAACAAAAGTTGTCGCCAGTTAGTGGCAGAATCAACCCCTGAAGTTTGGATAACTATTCTGGAACACACTGTAAAGATGTGGTATGACATACCAACAATAAATACATAAATAATGAACATACACCTATACATTGTATAGGTGTATGTTCATTATTTATGTATTTATTGTTTACAAGATTACCTATACAAACAAGACTGAATTTAGTTTATCCCAGTTGTTTTTTCCAGCTACAAATTTTAAAACATCGCAAGCATGAGTTACTGCCCAATTTTCATTATCGGTTTTAATATTACTTAGAGTGATATAAACTTGATTTACAGCCAGCAATAAATTATTACCTTCTAATTCAACTCTTCAACTAGCCCATGCCACATGCACGCATGTTTACTAAAATCCAATCCAACGCAACGGAATCGGAGTCAAATAGTGTAGCAAAACAAACAACTTGAGTAACGTGACTAATTCAAAGTGAAAAAGCGTAGCGAAGAGATTTTAGAAACTCTTACAGCAGGTAGCCTACGAACCAATGGAACTTCAGTAAAATCAATACTTCTAGTAATCTTACGATTTTTCTGACAAATAAATCAGAATATGGAAGTCAGTTTCTTGTATAGTTTTGTAGGACCGGATGCTCGTTGAGCTCGCATCTCAAACAAATAAAAATATGCAAAATCAATCCTTTTAGTAATGTGTACATTAGTTTGGAAATAGATCGGCATCTATGATGAAACTACTCCGGTGATAACACCCTGCGGTCGGAGACCTCTTTTAAGGAGAATTTTTCTCTAGGGGAACTTTCTTCTCATTACTATGTACAGAGATCACCAGGGGCTATCACAAGGGGGACGGAAGAAATACTTTTCTTAGCCAAATATAAATGTCAACTTGTGTATGTCTCGTTAACCCACTCCATTTAAAACTGCACGAAATTTAAAACGCGATAAGCACAACATAATAGATACACCTGCACCTACCTACGTAGAAAATTTCTGCATAACGCCACAAGAGTGAATTTTAAGCGAAACTGTCTGCTCTTTATGATTGTGAGGTTAAAATAGTAGTAGAATTTGTTAGGCTCAAAAAACAATTTTAAGCTTCTAAATTGTTCAACTTTGAACCTTTTAAAAAAATTAGTTTTGTGGTTAAATGTTTCGATTTATAAGTGTTATGCCCCCTTCAAAGGAAATTATGGGATTCAAAGTCAGTATGCCAAAAGTGTCTTCGGAAATCTCGTTTTTTGACCAGAAAACCACTTTTTTTACAATATTGCGAAGTAGTGAAATTTTAATTTTGATTAGAAAATCAAAATGTATTAATTTTTTTAAATTTAACTCATTCTTCCTAATGGTTTTTAAAAAATAACGCCTCACTTATTTCCTTGGGGAAAATTTAATGAAACGGCGATATTGCAAAGAGAGTCTATACTTACAGGACAGGCCAAACACAAGGCCTATACAAACATATGAATTACTCCCACTTTATTCTCAGGAGGCTAATGAAATTTGGAAATGTGAATTTCAGCTTACAGCCACAGCAGTGGCAACCATGTCTACGGATTTCTAAGATCCCTAGGCTACCCTAGAAATATTCTGTAGATTGCCATAGCGAACTTTAAAGTTATGTTTTGTGATCTTGACTGTTGGAATGGCTGAAGACAACTAAAAATGCGCTAATAGGATACTAGTTGGTGGAACAGTAACATAACCGTGAGGAAAAGTAACCAGTGGCTGGACGCCCTTGGTTTGACACTAGTATACATCGTGAAGATCCCCTGCAATACTATTTGGACTACATGTTCGAGCCCCAAATGTTCAAACATTGAATAATCTGAAAACCCCCTCCTATTTTCTGTAGAGAACTTGTTTAAACTGAACGAAAACTGGCATATTATGCTTCTGAAACAGGGACCACTGGAAAAACTTGGATTTTCCATCACACTTATCAACCCAATTTTGAATATTTTTCATTTTACAATTTTCGGAACCATTGCAATAATTAATTTTTGCTGAAAATTATGTAACTTAGTTATTAACTCATTTTCCAGAATTGCATGAAATGAAGGGTTTTGGGTGATTGTTTTTCAACAATTACTCATTCAAGAGTACAAACAGTATCCGATTCTTCTTTTTCCAAATACAATTAAGCATAACTTCAGAAGTTTAAAGTGAATGATATCCCAATAAGACAGAACCTGAATAACATGACAAATTGATTTACTCCAAATGTATTTACAAACAGATGAAAACAACTCATTCGTAAATCCCACTCAACTAACGGATGCACCATCAAAATTTCTAAAGGTTATACCACAATTAAAATCCAAAGAAGTGAAAAATGTGAATTAATAAAGAAACTCATGCTTCATTTTTGTTTTATCAGTACCTCCAGGGAATCACCAATTTCTTTGTCAGCTTTGCTCGATCTCTGCACATAAGTAAAAATATTAAATTCTAGAATTCACTCGAGATATAATAGGTGAACCAAAATAGCTACCAGCGTCCCCTTTCGAGAACAAAAACAGGCCGTAATTTATGCTGAAAACATGATGCAGGAGTACCCAATGCTTTTCAGAGCAACATAATTATTTTGGTCATTTTTCCACAACGTTATGTAGATAATTAATCTATACAGTACCAATCCATATTTATAAGATCAAGATCAAAAATTTTAAGCAAGTATTCCATTGTGTTCAAACACATATCACATATATCAATAAAATATTTTTCTTTAATAAAAATTGATTTTTGTTTACTAAGAGATGCTATATTCTTCGGCCATAATTAATTCTCAATATTTTGGGCCAGCCGTACAGTTCTCGTTCAAGTGGGCTTCGACAGTTGAAAAGCTTTTTAAACAGAGGTCGCCGATTTTCTCATTTGTACAGTTCCTGAACACCTGCTCAGAACTAGTGATCTGAATTGATCGCCCGTTTAACGCTTAAGTTAAACGCTCATTCTTGACAATTTAGGGTCACTATTTAAAAAAAAAAAAAAAAATAAATAAATAAATAAATAAAAAAAAAAAAAAAAAAACCTCAATGGGGATTAAGATAAACGGGAACGGTAGATTGATCTAAATTTGAAAAAGATTGCGTTTCACTGAATTCAATTTCGTCTGAATGCGATCGATGTAAACCACTGCCATTGAACCATCGTTAAACTCCGATTCAAATGGCACTGGGTTTTCCGATTAGATTATACCAAGACATTGTGGGAAATTTAAAAGTTTTCTCATCATTCCCGCTTTATCATTCATCGTTCATTCGAAATTTGATGAATTTCGTCGTCAGTTCATCGTTTGTTTTGATTGTTAGTTTGTGCAGTTTTTGTTCACTTATGTGATTCCGTTTTCTTCAAAATAAATATATCGTATATTCGTAAATTGGTATTGTATTTATTCCTTTCACGGTTCGCGTCAGTCTCATGTCAACCCAACAACTATGCACAAGAGCATATAAATGAGCTGTCAAAAACTAGACATGCTGATATCTGCGTTCTTCGATAAAGATTATGATACAGGAATACAGTATGTAGTTTTTACGTTAAAAGCTTCAAATTTTTGCTTCGCCCTACTAAGAAGAAACTGTACAACAAGCCAAAGGCCTTCACGTAGTTTGAACAGAGTTCTACAACTAAACACTGTTTAATTGATGGCCTGCTTAAACGCAACTATACTCCTGGCCTTTCATGTCAATTTTCTGGTTTCAAAACAGGTATTGGATGTAGAAGGATTACATATAAAGAAAAATATGCAATGCTCTTCTATCATATCCTTAGTATAACCATTTTGCCGATCATGCTGTTATTGAACGAACAGCTCAGACTGTTGAACGGTAAATTATTATCATCATCATAGATTATTATATTCAGCCAATGGTAAAAAATATCATATTATATTCGAGAATTGGGAGCCAATTCCATAGGGATGTGTCCCTACATTTCTTACTTACTTTGTAACTCAAAAGTAGGCCAGTCTTGTTGAGCATCCAAAATGGGCAATACAGCTCCATTATCTTGGTATCGTTTTTCTTCAACGTGTGAAGACCAAGTTCCAAAGTGCACTTCTGCGTCGTTTCGTAGGTTTCAAAGGTCCACACGTCCAACTCGGGTCCTTCAATGTCAATTTGGTGCTTGCAGACCCATTCTCGGTTCAAGTAATCTGGAATCTGTGAACAACAGTAAATATTGTAATAATTGGTTTATCATAATAAATCAAGTTTAAAATACTAAATTCCATTCAGGTAGCTGAAATTATGGCTTAAGTGAAACTATATACTATCCAATTGATACTTACAATAACTAGTTGAAGAATTCTTAAAGACTTGTCACCCTTTGTCATGGATATGAGTAGATCTCTCTTCTCGATTCTTGAAATTATATCTGACCTCTTTCAGCTTAAGGTGTATCCTCTGCGTGTTCAGGCACAATCGCCTCAGACCTTGAAAGGGGCAACCACTCATCCCACGCCCCCTTGTTACACATTTAAATCTGAACAATCTTGATGTAAGTACATTTTCCCCCGTCAAACTTTGCTATTTTAAATTCCATCAGGATTATATTGAACTGGTTGAGGCTGATCAAAATGAAAACAGAGAGAATGTTAGAACGAACTGAATCACTCGTGACGAAATTGTGGAAACCCATTTCAAGGGGAAAAACTAAAGTCAAATAACGTTGTCAATTGATCCAAATATGTCGGATAATTGGCATGTAACGCTCCAGAAAAACCTGGAGATTCAAGTCTTTTATATACATATACATTATAATCATGTGGCCACATAAGCAGGTATATTTCAAAACTGAACCATGCAAAAGATGTTTTCATATAGCTCTAAAATCCCATTCTAGTTGATGTGTCATGAATGCAAATATTGGGTGATGCGAATAAAACCTAAGCATTTGCTTAGTGCTGTTGCTCGAGGTAATCATCAGCTTGAAAATACCCATGCGTTATCAAGACAATCAATGATAGTTGCCCAGCAACTACAAGGAGCTCTCCCGTCGCTGCTCTCTGCTTCCACCTTGGGACCAAAGCTTATGTGCAGATCTCTCCTTCCTGTACGGACTATTGTCTGGACGGATCAGCGCCCCAAATCTCCAGGCGAATGTAGCTTTATTCGAACTGTGTCCCACATCCTGTTTGGCTGTTTCTTCTGCTGTCCCATTCCCCACCACCAATTACTCGTACCACCCTCCTCTCTGCCGCATCTTCAGGGAAGACGATCTCCTTTCCTTGTCACTTCCCTACATTGTATTTCAGGCTCTTCCCGTAAGTAAATAAATACGCTAGTTAATTAATTAGCACAGTTTTCAACTAAACTCGAACTTTGGTCGTAATTTGGGCAGTAACACTGTCTACTAGAAGAAGAGAATTTGGTAAACTAAAAGTTAGCACCACTTTGTGCACAAATAGCCAACTTTTCCACTACATTTGGCTAATTATTGAAACGTGGGTTGAAAATAAACTCAATTACCTTAACCACGATGGTAGATGATCCAGGTTCCGCAGTGAGGACTTGGATGCTTTCTCCTTTCTGGACTAATGGTTCAGCTACCATTCCTTGTATGCTGCACACAATGTCAACAGGCAGAAGATTCTTGAAAATTACAGTTGGTCTTATGTAAATATTGTAGCACGCGCTGGACATAGTGTGTCTGGAGGTGTTCTCATAATAAACTTGTTCCATTTCTCCTGATGCCTGGAACATAACATCAATTTATTGAAAAATATAGGAAATGATACATGCATTATAGCGACGTGGGGTTCACAGGTCAGATTATTATAAGGTCACACTTATTATCATAATTATGAATATTTTTAAAAACTAGACCAAATGCTTCATCGAAGCACGAAAATCGGGTTACAATTCAAATATATACGAGGAGCGATATAATATGTCAGTTTGTTTCGCAACTAGACTAGAATTAGAGTCGAACAAACAGAAAGTTTTGAAATCGGTAGAATCAGATGAAAATAGTGGGAAAATAATGATTTATTTCTATTAGCCCCACCAACTCCCCTTCTGTCAGCAAAAGCAAAAATCTCCGAGGTTTGTTGTACAACTAGACTAAAAAAGGATCAGACAAAACAACAAAAATGGAAATCGATTAAGAATTACATGCTGGGCAACTTCGAAAAAATGTGTCACATAAACATATGCTCCCAAACACACAGACATACACCTATCTTTTTCCACGGATTTGGTCTTGAAATGGTCTTTCTTCCTTTCTTTCTCATGTTTGGGTTATCCTACACCCCTGGATCAATTTTAATAGGTCTCCCTCTATTAACAAAACCTTGCTCAGAGGGACGTCCTAAAAATTTGAAACTAACGTATTGGCTAACGAATCAAAAGAGTAACTTAAAAGTACTTACTCTGATGAAAAAAGGCTCTTTGTCCTCCATTCTCTTCGGATCACATTTCATCAACATTGATTTTTCAAGGGACATTTGGAGATCTTTCCATACGAAGGGCTGAAGCGACACTGAATAACTGTGAACGATAAATTCGTTTAATTGAGAGATACAGTTAACTCGGTTAATGGTATGGAACCTTACTTTAACTGCTGAGTTGTAGTACGGCAAAAGAGATAAAGAAAAAGTAAACATGTTTATTTAGAACATAATGAATGCAACGAAAAAAGGTGAAATGAAAGGTAAATTCAGCATTACGACCAACCGATGATAATCAAAAAGGGGCGAAAACCGTACTATGGCAAAGGACTTGATATCCCTCAGCTGGGATGAAGCGAGCCAATACACTACTAACTAATTTTTAGAATTGGAGGACCGACAGACGAACGGACACGATTTTATGATGGTAAAATAAGATTTAATGAGGAGCAGCACAAATACGTGGTAAGGTTTAAAAGGAACTTAACAGTTACACCTGAGAGTGGGGGATTGATCCAAGGCCTTCACAATCTAACATATAATTTATACAAACTTTAATTACTGCATAGTTACCACGATGGAAAAACCGCTAAAACTGCCACAACCATGTGTTCTTTCCTAGTTTTGAGAAAACCGCATTGAAGTTTTGGCGCTAAATCGAGAAATGAATTCGAAGGTACCAATAATTTATTATTGAGTACGATATTTTCTAACACCTGTGACAATTACGAAAGAACTACGCGCATAAAAAACTCTTGAAGAAAACAGAAAACAAGGAGTAAAGCAAGTGAATGGTAAATTAAAGCAAGAAGCAATCAAGCAAAAACGGGAATACAGCGAAAATAGAAACGGTTGTTGGTTATGTTATCATTGTCATCTCGTTGTCGCCCATATTTTGTGGGAAAATACCTCCTCGATATCCTTAAATCGACGTTTTATGGAAGCACTGTAAAACGATGTTCATTGATAACAGTGAAACAATTGACTAAATTTGTAAAATTTGCTAGTTTTCAATCAACGTTCAAATCTCTGGTTCCGTAAAACAATGATCTACTTTCACCTTAGTTAGGGATTGTTAGTGAAACTGGATCAAATTGTAAACTGAATAACAATTGAAAGTAACTGAACACTGGGTAACACAGTAAGGTATTTCCGATTTATTTTCAGTAGTAGTGTTATACCCGAAGGTGATACATTTAAAGAGCCCCGTTTGAATTGGTAGACGGATGACGTCAAAGAAATCGTCTCTAACGCCCTCAAGGACCTCAGGCCCCAATGGCCATCAAAAACTTTTTTTTGTAGGTAACGAAAAGCTCAAGTCATTGAACAGCGAACTTACTTCTGAACGCTGAAGAATAATTCACAAGTAGGCGTATAGACAGCTTCCAAGGGAATGTTCAAGACAGCTTTAGGTTCGACCACACCAACCAACTCCAATTCATTCCCTTTCTTGGTCATATAGTAAACGCTTACAGGAACACTAAATTTATTTCTGACCTGCAAATGTGGGTCGAAAAAGATGTTTCATCAAAACCCTTCAGATTTTTTATCAAAGGTCAAATGAAGATTTAAAATGCAGATAAGAATGGACGGTGAAATGTTACCTGCAAGATACTTCGGAGCGTGATGGTTGTGCAACCGCTTACAATACCAACTTCGGAGACAATCCCCAAGTTGTCGTTGCTGGCACCTCGGGTAGTAGTAGAGAAATAACGCTTATCAGCTCTGGCGATGGGAAGTGCAGTGGCAAATGATAAATCAGGGACCTGAAAGTTTGGATAGGGAAGGCTACAGACACCTTAATCGTAGTTCTCAACAAAAATAAGTTTGAACAAAACATGGATCTTCTATTACACGCATTTATTGGTCGACAGCTGACAATGACACTAGTAACTGATAACTGTCCCGCTCGTCTTTTGTTTTTAGAGCTATCGTGAATTCCAATTGTCACATTAAGTAATTACTGAAGTACCTACTTGCGAATTAACGTATCTAACACTCGTGGTTTGACCGCTGCATTTCTCCAGATCTTAGATCCTCAAACGGTGAGTCAACACAAACTACATAGTTGAATTTAGTATTTGTGCTTACATCATTTCTCCTATAAAAGGGGCATTCCATATTGAATACTTTCGACTAGGTAATCTTATTTCAAGCAATAAGTCAGCATAAGAAAACAAGGAAAACACCACCAATCAGCCAAAAACTTGCCTCGAAGAATGATTATGACACTTACTGAATTGGTCAAAAAAGTACCTATACTGCGTAACTAGTATAGTTAAGCTGGAGTAACAGATTTTGTTAAAATTATTAATTTAAATACACAATTCTTCCTACATGGAATCAAAATAAAAATCCTTATCCTTTTAAAGGTGTGATAACTGAGGTTGTGCCTGTAAATTCCAATATAAATCATCTGGATCGGAGTTTTCGCTACGAAGTTAGGACGTACATATGAATTCTCTTAGTAAAGAAGATATCATCTCATATTTGAACTGTTCTGCGTTTATTTTACTGACAAAGGTACTCATTTATGCATTTAGATTGAAAAATCGTTAGTGAACTTCAAAATCAATCGTTGGGCGACGATGAAATTGATAGATTTCCAAAATTTCAAGTACATTAAGCTACGGAGTATCCCGTAATACCGGCTGTGTGAGCCCTGTGCTAACATCTCTCAAGTTACTGGCACATTCGGAGCCTGAAGATGTTTACTGTTTGCATATACACCGGTACGAGTAGTAAATACTCAGTAAATTATGGAAATTTCGGAGAAAAAAAGAGAGAATATTCGTAACAGGACTTTTTGAGATAATGATGAGTGGAAGCCCTCACTCATTTTATGACTACCAAATCCCAAGCAACGCAGGAGAAACCAAACAGTAAGTAATGTTTTTATCCTATATTAAGGAGCACATATACAGCATTTATCAGCCAAATGAAACCTATTGAGAAAATTAGTGAAATGAGGTCCTAGATCGGTAGGTACCCTACAAATAGCAGGTAGATACAACCTATCGTAGAAAAGTGGACAAAATGAATATTCTATGAATTTTAGGATTAAGGATTATAGGAGTAGATCCCACCTTAGTAGAATAGGAAACAAATAGGTAAAAAGGTATAATTTAGTCTGGAAAAGGTTTCATTTGATATGAAAAAGGTTTCTTTTCACTTGCAAATGCTACATTAGGGATATTGAGAAAAGGTTTGTAACGCACCGAAATATTCAAGAATTCATTGAGTTTCAAATCTTTCTTGTCTTTCTCAGCTGTTTTCAATCCTTGAAGCTCGAGAACGCCACCGTGGTTTAGAATCGCTTCTTCATAGCCTTCATTGTCTTCGAGTCCCCAAGGCTACAATCAAAGTTAAAAATGCCGATTAGCTATGACAGTACAACCACATAATACATGGAAACAGTTGTGAGATTTATCGATGGTATAGTTATTATCTTCACCTAAAGGAAATTCTCATCAGATTGAAGAAGGTTTTTAGCAAGAATTGAATAAAACTAGCTTCAGGAAAAGTAAACATTTTCCATTTCCTTCATATAAACGCTTCAGATGGCTATTTGGTGCAGTTCTACGAACTCAGGTTCAAGCTAAGGATAACAGCAATTCATTTAGCATAATATAGTTTTCGAAACAACAGAGGAAATGGATTCAAGAACCTATAGATGGATGTATGACCTGCCTTACTGTTAGGCAATGTGAGTCAGTGGATGGAGAAAGGATTGGGGGAAGTAGGGAGTAGGGCCTGACTCGAATTCTAAAGGGTCAGAGTACTACCACTCTTTCCTGAAGAAAAGGAGAGTAGCTGAGGGAGGTTGTTTAGGCCAAACACCGAGAATGTAGAAGTCGTAAGTTTTGTGCCGTATTGTTGACGCGAGTGAGTGTGTAAGTGTTTGTTATGGTTGCGAGGTGAGAGCAGGGGATCCCCATCAAAGTACAGGAGATAACACCTGCGTTGAATTCCAGCGATAGCGACTCGATGCCGTCTGGCACCAGTCTATTCTAATCCGTGATTCCGATCGTTCCGACAGCCGTCAAATCTATCATTCGTTCCTCCCCCGAATTTGTGCGGTTGTGTGATTCCTCTTCCTACAAGACTTCCTGCGTGTTCCGCACCTATCCCCCGCCACACAAGGAAATAAGTTGGGAAGATTAAGTATTCATTTTTTCAAGCCAAGAAGGGAAATAAGTCGGGAACGAGATTTGGCAAATTTGGAAGTCTGCGCGTTCACGAGGTTGATTGGCGACAGCGCCATATTCCCGCCGCTTCTCTCTTCCTTCCTCCCTGCTGTCTCGACACCCCCGCTCACCTACTTCCGCGTCGCAGCGTACCCAGCAAACTTTTGCCACTGACGTTCCGAATTCGACCCTCGGCTCGGGCAACTCATTTTATTATTAATTCTACAAGAAAAATTCATTTTTTTATTTAACTATTAGTTTAGAAGCTCCTAATTTATATTTTCAAGATTATTTTCTTTGAGCATTATATTTTACGGCACTAAAAAATTAGGTTTATTTATTCCAATTCCTATAACCTTTATTTTGTCAATGTTTCAAATTCATTTTCAAACTTCCACTGCATTTCTAGACGAAACAGAGGTACTATTGCCACATAGGAGATGAAGATGCGTAGCAAACTTTCTTCGTATGCACGCAATGAAACACCTCAGGCAAGAGGTGACAGACGAGATAGAGGGTGTGTACCCTGTAGCTCACACATATTGGAAATTGAGCGGCGAAACTGGATGTAGTTTTGAACAGAGTCCCACTCACTTCCGGACAGGAGAGAAATCGAAGACTTCAAGGACCATTGACCCTTGTCCCAAACATTAGATAGATGAGGACTCTCTTCAGTCATACATTTGTCATAGAACTGGTCATACATTTGTCATGGAACTGAGTGATGCAGCCAGAGGGTCGTTGCGTGGGGACAGTACAAGGTGTGGCTATTAAATAACAAGACTGCTTACAAAAAATGGTTTAATAAAAAAATTATAGTACAACCGAACTCTCCCTCCCCAATATACTCCCCTCCCCTCGCCACACACCGTTCCATCCTTTTTTTCCACTGCTCAAAGCAGTGTTCGAAGTAGTTTTTTTGTTAAGCCATTCAGAAGCTCCGCCGTTTTCCTATGATCATGCCGCTCTATAAAATGCACATAGTTGAGACCAATTTCTCCCATTTAACAGCCCCAGTTGTTCGTTTCTGTTGAGTTCAACACTGCCAAGAAATAATTTACGGTAGCAACCAAGAACAGGGTGAGTATAGAGCAATGAAATGCTCCGTTGTTTCGTTTACGTTCCAATACCACGGTTTCCAGTTGGTATTTGGCAGTTCACCCCAGCATTTCATAATTATTGCCGCGTCCAACACACAGGTTTTGGAAACATATTCAACAGAGTGGTCCAGATGTTGATAGAGCAAATGGTACCGATCTCTTTCTGGTCTAGTTCTCAAAAACTCGCCATGTCGCTGGCGCTCCCCCTCCAGGACCAAACAAGCATATTGAGCAAACAGGAGCGGGTCGAAGGGATTCTTCTCCCTGTATCTCACCGGGGCGAGTATCTTCTCTCTCCAAACTCCAGCCCACCCAACGCAAGTTCCACTATATTTATCCAAATTTAATCCCAGTTCCCATAGTAGATAGCAGATTAGACCTGTGGACTGACGGTAGATAACATAACTGGTACCAAAATTTAGTAGACATAACTGGTAGTTTTAAAAAACGTTGGCATCCATGACTAAATTCGATTTTATTGGTCGACAGACTTCAATCTTCTTCAACCGATCGATGCACCAAGCCCCGTATTTTGTCCTAACTTTTAGACAACCAATTTAACGTAGAACCTAACAATCCAGTTGATTTTTGGAACATTTCTTCCGCTATCCTGAACCAACGCCCTTCATTCGCTCACCATGAAATTAGATTTCAAGAGATTGACGATGACATCATATCCTGTATCATTCTGCACCACATACGTAGGTTTCTCTCCTTCAACTTCTGAAGGATTGTAGTATGCCTCTTGAAAACTTGTAGACAAATCTTTCAGCACGTCAAGGCAAGTCTTGGTGACAGTAAGGGGCATAAACTCCTGGAATAGAACAAAAATGATATTAATTGATTGTTATTGTGATTGTATATCAATTTTCTGCTATTGAGCGGTAACGTCCCTCCAGGTCACTATAAATGGTTTCAAAACTGAAACCGGGTCGCTTGAACGGTAGAGACGAGTTATCAAGAGCACGGTTCTAACTAATACACTAGTAAGTAAGTTTGTTTTCGTGTAATGTTTCTTCTTGTTCTAGTTTGTTTATTTCAATAACGGTTTGAGCTTTTTTCAAATCAAAACTTGAAGGAATAAGGCTTATTGTTTAGCATCGCATTCCTGTGCCAAATCCCTCGTAACACTTGTTTACATTGTTGGGGAATCTCCATTTTGTAAGTATGAAGATGGGGTAAACCCATGCACCATAAAAGGGGCAGATTTGAGTAACCCTTCAAGTTTGTGGACCTGTCATGTCCCCCAAAAGTTGGGGATTTATGAGAGAGTCAGAATTATTCAATCAAAATGAATTGGTATGTCAGCAAGTAACCAAACTCCGTGATCTTAGAATAAGTGTTATTATCTATTTTTCCACTTCCGACGTTAAATAAGCTTGTAATTTTTTTCTAATAGGTACTTGATACTTTGAAAGTTACTAATTGTTTTCTTAGTCCACTTACTCATAACCTTGAAGCAGCGCAAAGTCAAGATCTACGAGAACTCGCCCGAATTCTTGGGGGAAAGCCCGGCAGATTTTGTCTTAATAAAACTTGAATTCCCAAATACCAACAGGTTTAATCCGGTTCCTTGTCCTGGACGTTTAACCAACATTGAATAAAATTTAACCTTTGAATCTCATACTAAAACTCAGCAATCTGAGTTATTCCTTTCCTTAGAAGGAAATAGTCCCAATAATGCGGGTGTTGCCCCCCCCCCCCCCTTCCCCATAACAAGAACTCACCTTTGAAGTCAAATTGATCTTCTTCACGTAGTGCACATCCGCTGGTTCTCCCGTGGGTGATTCAATTGTGTCGTCCAAACTGATATCTTTCAGGGTCTCCAACTGAAAAACACAGTAACATATTTATACTAATATACAGCTTGCACTGCCCATGTAAAAACAAATAGGTTATCTAAAAAGATTTTTTTGACATAAAAACGAGCATTTCTCCACTTGAAAACGACTCATTTCAATTTTTAATCACATATTCGGATTCAGTGCTGAATTTGCTGCACATCTAGTGCATTTTCGTAATCAAAATATTGGTAGGAAGTGCATGCATAACCGAATTCTTCATTGAACAAAAAAGCGGGAAAATTGTTTAGGGATTGTAGAAGGAATGACGATCGCTTGAATTAATCCCCCACAAACTCACAGACACACACACACACACACATATCACGAAATCAAATTCAAAATTTCCGAGTTTTAATGCACAAAAGGGTTTTGGTAGACGTAAAGAAAACAAGCAAGAGCAAAAGCAAACATGGAAGTAGTGAAGAAAACCCACTGATCGAGGACCATAGTCTGATACCTAGAGCCAGGAATGGATCTCACAGACCCCGATGTGTCATTCTTTTGGTAGAAAACATAAAACATTTGAATACCCAGTAAAATGGAAAGTTAATATAACAACAATTTCATCATTTTTGATGTTTTATTAATCCAATGAATATTTGTAAGTCCATTTCTTCCAATACTTTTACCATATAATACTTATATAATTTTTTACCATCCATTCCAGCCGTATCCTTTGTAGGTAACTAATAACAAACACTCATTTTGTATAAGTACATTACCTACCTAGGTTTTTAGAAAAATTGTTGTTAGGTGGTACGCACTACTTAAAAAATGTAACAATTTTGTCACAAAAAACTAGAGAACGGTAACAGTCTCATTAGGATTATTTGAACCGCTAAACTATCAATCACAAGGCATTTTCTTGGGTAAGTAAATAACATAATAGTCTTCTTGTTGCATAAAATCTCAAAATAAACTCTGAACATCGTAATAATAAAGCAATTTCCGTTAAAAATGACGAGTCAACTCAAAATGCAAACAATTCTTATCACAAAAATCAAAGAAATTTCAAAAGTGAAATAAAAACCACTGATAAGGTGTGCATGACCGAAAATTTTCAAGGATTCAGGCAACTCTGGTAAATTACCGCACAGCATTGCAAACACTGTTCTTTGTTGCATTTGACACACTCACGTGCAGTCTTTCGATCTTGTTTTTGAGGACAGTTAGCACAACGAATCCTCTTGGTCAGCTTCTTTTGAATATTGTAGGAGTTTCAGGAGGAGGAATACTCAGGATCGCCACTATCAGCGTTTTAGCTGAATTCTGAAGGGACTTCTCGGAGAGTCCTCTCAACTGATAGACACTGAATGAATTGATAACGTATTTTCATCACGTTCTCACTGGGAAAAGAGTACGAACGAATTCGAGCCTGCCAGGTCGACGAATATAGCTCTTCTGGGGACTGGGTCTGACAGACCCAGATACACAACTAATGGGAAAGGGGACAAGAGTCTATCAGACCCATGTGGAAATAACAGAAGGGTCATACCAGAGGGTATGCAAAAAAGAGTACGATCGAATCCACGTTTACCTTCCTCTTCCGTATTCACGACGGTACTGGGACACACAAGACTCCTCTGTTTGGGGGAGCGCTTCAACCCCCATGCCAAACCTGGTCCCCGATCAGTGGTTTAATCGCTAATACACCCTCGATTCACCCCCTCCCATCGATTGACAGCGGTGAGATTTTAGTGGGTTTGAACCCTACATAACCCGAAGAGTGGTCCCTTCTGGATATCTTCCGAGATCCGATTTTCACCTTTGGGTCTTGAAGATTCCCTCACCTGCCTAATGAAAAAAAACCTAGATTCCCTAATTACCAAATTTTACGGTAGAAAATAACGAAGCACTTACCTGCAAAAGCAGCTCCCAAGGCGCGAAGGTTTCTCTCCCATCGGCATCAGTGACTTCTACAGGTTCAAGTACCGGCTCCCACAAGGCCAGTCGGTGGTTGTAGTACGACATTTGCACGCAAAGCTGACAGTCAACGCTGGGCTGAAACAACATTAAAACATGTAGGCAGGTAATGAATGTATTGTAGTGAACTATGTCTGATTTTTAGATGATCACACTTAAAATTATATATACTTAGAAGGGATATCTAATACAGAAATAATAAACGCCTGTGTAATAATTCGCAGCTTTTAGAGCGTTGTTTTTATACATGCAGATCTACTTGCGAAAACTAAAATATCTCACCATTGAGCTCCATTGGCGGAGAGTCGCTAGGATTTTAGATTCTAGTTTGAACAGCGGGACGGTATTCTTTCCCTGGCCGGACTCGAGGGTGATGACGACAGACGGCACAGTTAGCGTGCACATGTCCATCTTTTCATCTTCGAACTGTTCATTGGCGTCAATGGATGGGACATCTAACGCTAGCAGAGCCTCATCCGCCATTTCTGGAATTTACGTGATTCAAATCGTCAACGGGTTATAGACCTTGATTCAATATAAAAAAACACAATCGTCTTTATACAGGGTGTCCCAGGAAGTGTCTAACTCCAAGGGTGACTGATTCTACAACTTATTTGCGAAAAGGAATCGCTTCGCAAAAATATTTTTCAAAGACTTCGTTTTTAATCAGCATTTTGGTTTATTTTCAATAATAATCCTGTGTAATCGTATAGCAAACAAATAAAATATGAAACATCGACTAAACGATTCATTTTTTGTTTTTTCAGTGTATATCACATATTTATTAAAATGTGAGAACTTTGTTGAACTGTAAAATGTGTTGTTCTACAAATATCATATTTTCTGGAATGCTTCGTTTTTCTAGGAATAAAACGGACTTGGTTCTAAGGGGATGATTATGTCAAGCGAAACGTCCTCAGGTGTATCGAGCAGTATAATTAAAACGAACTTAATGTCTCTTATTTCTCCAATTATTACATCTGCATATTTTATAAAATGAATACAAAATAAATGTAAGCTGAACTCACTAGTTTGAAGGAAGTAATAATCAGACTCGTTGACGTTTGTCACATCCCACATCTTACTACGATCGATTTCCTGTACAGACAAGCTTTCATTGACATCCACCTGGACAGCCATTGCAGATGAAATGTTGCTCAACAAACTGATGGTACCTGGAAAATGTTTAATAACAATACCAAATAAATATCGTGCTGGTGGAAATTGATAGCATTGTACAAGTTCTATATGATGTCAAGGGGAACTGCACCATTCCATCACCACATGTTACAAACTATTAGCCCTTTTAATCAAATCTCATTGACTGTGGGTTAATCTCCTTAACATAACACGTTTACCAAGACGTCCATTTTTCCGAAACTGCTACTTTTTTGAAAAGCTCAACTTCCTTCTTTCAAGTTCCCAATTGGGATTCAACAACATAGGACCGACACGCTTACAATCACACACTTATTGCCGAATAAAAATAGTTCTCAGTGAGCACAAAAAGACTTCTGATAGATAAATCTACTGGAAGGTTAGATAGTTGCAAGGGTTGGGGGGAAGCCTAGTTGGGATTAGACTTGCTTCCACAACCTCTGTATTGCTTCTGATAGATGCGCCGTTTTCACCTTCTGTGCAACTTTTGTTTCGTCTGTGCCTGTAGCCACAGATCCTTGTAACAAACATTATTTTTCGTATAGTCTTCATCCAGTTTTGATGACATGTTCAGAGAATGTGGGGTTCGGAAAGAGAGCTATGAAGCAAGGAACTGGCAGACGACTGCTGCAGTGAAAGTCCACCCTGGTTCTCCGATGTCAATAGTCAGAAGATCTAGGGGTTTGAGACAGTCAATGACAATACTCCATCGAAGAGGGTGCCAACAAAGGGAAACTGCTGTGCTTGACAGTGTTATTGGAAATTTTGCTACGTATGGACAAAAGAAGCATAGTGATGCTCAAAGTGAGGTGCACATGCGAATAGTTGGAAGAGGATAAAAACCATACCTTGTTGTTACAATACAATAGGGCTGTTGGTTGTATCTGGGTCTGAAAGGCACTTGCTGAATGGAGTGCATCAACAAAAGAAGATGAAGTATAGCACCACAGAGATTCACAGTGTCATGGGTATTGAAACCACATCATTTCAAGTGGCTGTGACAACTATTAGATGGAAGGGAATCTGCCATAAGCAATCTGCCCACGAATTAAAGAAATTGGGTTTTCCTAACTTCATTTGTGTTGTGATATGAATCGCTGAGCGTTTATTTGGTCGTCATTTGTCCATGTGGGAGTTTGATTTCAACCAAAACCTTCTCTTGGGGGGAGTTTTTTCTCCCTACAAGATATTCGAATGGTAAAGTATACTGATGATCCTATTGTAGATTGTAAATATTTGTAATATTGGAAAAAAAATAAAAGTCATGGGTACTGAAGTAGTAATGATATTTTCAGAGAATGTGCGAGTTAGGGAGAAAACCTTAATTTCCCACAAATCAATACATCAGTCGGCGCTTTGCAAATTGAAATCCATCAAGCACCATTTTCTTAGGTGCTAATGGTCTGTCCTCGCTAAAATTTGGAGGGTATTCGAGGAAAAGTAGTCTTATGATCCCATAGATATCTTTATAAGATACATTCATAAGTAACAGCTACGCCTGAGCAACGGAATCATTGTAACAAGCCTGTTGATACAGTTTTCATTCGATTTTGATGAAATTCCCGAGAGAATCTTTGGGTTAAGAGTAGACAACCCAACAATCTCACCCCAAAAATCAATGCTTCATTCTGTGCACGTGCAAACTGAAAAGCGTTTGGCACCATTTGTATTCTCACTTCTAGTGGTCCAATCTTGCTAAATTTTGGAGGATAGATGGAGGAAGCGGATTTAATAACCCCATATAAATTTCAACTCAATGGTATCATAATTCTGCCCAAAGTGTCATAAAAGTGTCAGACCCACAATACTCACAAGACTCACCCTTCTAAAGGCGTTGATATCTTCAGGAATTTCGATATCCAATGGCACTTTCATCCCTCTTCTTAATCTTACAAATCTACAAGTTACTCTCACAAGAATCTTACAAGTTTATTTCCGATATTTCAACTAAATCGGCAAATCACGTTACCGACACTGGGAAGCAATATGCCCACTATGTATTTATAACATTGACTATTGTTATGTACAGCTGCATGACAACAATAAACTAATATCCTTTTCATTATTAATGAACGTTATTTGAAGGGGAATAACGAACCTGGTGACACTGACAAACTAATTGGAGTCGTACAGATATCCAGATTAAGGCCGGGTTTTTCTGGCGTGCTACCAGCCAAAATGACGGAAAATGGACGGAGTACCTAAATCATAATGGTTCGACCGTTAGATAGACAGCGCACACAACAGAATCATCTAATTCAGAAGATAACAAGACTTGAAGATACCAACCGGAACTTTAGTTTTTTTCCTTTTGACGGGGTTGAAACAACAGCTGAACACTTGCAGGTCGATTATGGAACCAGAAACAAACTGTTTGTCATCTTGGAAGCGTCCTTTGACTTCAATTTCGGCCTAAAAACATTTTAACAAGATCACTGTTAGTTTATAAGAAAACGCAGCTGAAAACCATTGGACGGATAAGTTTCTATCTCTCCCCCCCCCCCTCATCGAGTCTATGAAATCACTTACGTGTAATATGAGAGCGTTGGTGTCGATATCATCCATGTGTTCGACTAAAATGATATCAGGTTGCTCGCATTTGAAATTGAAATTCAGCACACTGCTGACCTGAGGTTCTGGTAACTTTCCTAGCTGTAAACATATAATAATTACATAAAACATGGGCGTACGCTTCTCATTTCTTAGATACTAGGGCGTATAGTGTGTAGAAGGTCGTGGCAAATTTGGGGAAAAGGAGTTTAGAAAGCACCACATTAGGTGAAATTGAACGCATAAAGTAGCACATTACGGGATACGGAAATGGAGAAAGAAGCACGTAAGGGGAAATGAACTTTAGGAAGTAGCATGTAAGGAGAAATGGACTCTAGGAAGAACCACGTTAAGGGAAATGGACCCTAGAAAGTAGCACGTTAGGGGAAATTGAGCCTGTAAGGTCGCTCATTAGGGGAAATGGACTACACGAAGCACCATGTTACGGAAAATTGACTTTAGGAAGTAGCATGTTAGGGGAAACGGACTATTTCACGAAGTTGCACGTTAGGGGAAATGGGCGCTAAAAAGTATCATGTTCTAAGAAATAGAATTTAGAAAGTAGCACGTTAGGAGCCTACCTACTGAAACCAATTTTCGTAATTATTATTTTGTTCGTTCCCAATTTCAGTCTCTTATGTTAAATTTAGAAGCCATGAAAAATTAATCTCCGAACACCCGACTATATTCTCATCAAGTCTTAACATTAACATAAAAACAACTACAGGGAATTCAGATCCGCATAAGTAGCTATTTTAATGAAGGTAAAGAAGACTGAACGTTTAGCTAAGAAGTACTATTACATTTTGCATTTGCTGTCAGGATGGAAAATGGAGGTCGTCCATCCATTACCCATTGTGCAAGCAAAAGTTTCTGCCGTGATTTTTTACTATTATTTTCTGTTCAATTAAGAACTTGATCTCAGAACACATTTCAGTTTTCATTTCATCAAGAAAGGGGTGTGAGTGGAAGGGGTAATTCCCACTTTTTCTTTCAAGTTTAGTTTAGTTGAGCGAAAAATCGAAGTTATAACTTGGTTGATGGATCCTTTATAAGGACGAATGATGAAAGGGAAAATCAGTTGTTTTGTTCACATTTACGATTTTCGCAGTCGATTTCCACGACTTAATTGTTTTCCTGCTGTTCGAAGTGGGTGTGTGTTATCTGTATGAGAGGAGTATGACACTTTCTTGGTTCGATTCTACAATGTAAAATGTTTCTTAAAGGTAGTGAGCGGTAACACATTCATTTATAGATTGTTGTAAAGTTGTGATCTTATGATCTACTCGCTATTCTCACTAAAATCATCAATTAAAAATCTCAAAAAATCATTAAAACCAGATATACGAATGTCCCTCTAATTCATGCATGCATTCACGGTTTTCTTGCAAGAGGGCATCTTGTTTCTTTTTATTGATGAAAACATGCGATCTGGCGAGTTTATTACAACAACTAGCAAATTTTGAGTGAGTTTTGCGCAAATCAATTGAATTAGATTGTTTTTGACTAAATCCGAATCCGTGATTTTATGATGGGTACGTTCGAATCAGGAAGCTAACGCAAAAATTCTGAAATTAGCACATTTTGAAGAAAACATTAATTCTACTTATCAAACCTCGATTTTACATAAGTATCCAAAAAAACTTACGTTTGATGAACTCATTTTTCCCAAAACTGGTTGAGACGAAACAGCGTGAGCCGGTTTTTTTGGAGGAAGCGCTTTAGGAGTAGGTTTCGCAGGCGCAGTAAAAACACTCGCTATCAGGGAGAGATATTCAACGTTCAGGATCAAAATGAAACTGCTAATTCGAATGTTCGCTGAAACAAAACGCAATTTCACTTAGCTACAGAAAATAGTTTCACAATAAATAACTAATATTCATTTTTCATGGAAATCAATAGTCAGAATGAGGAATTCATTAGTTATAATTCAGTTCATTAACGTATAAATTATAACCAATTAATTATAAGTATAACTAAATATTCCTAAATTAGTTATAAGTGAGTGACTGTTACTTAATTCAGTTATTAGTTACACTGGATAATTATTAACTAAATTAGTCGATATTTACACACATATAACAAGAGTTTAGATCGATACGTTGTGAAAAACGTCAGAATATGACTGAACACTCCAGTAAATATCACCTGACAAAAGGACCTAGACGGGTATTGTGTGACATTAAATATGACAGGGGTACCATTCAAGTTGGTACCCCCTCCACACAAAAAATGTAAAAAATAGTCGTAAGCACCCCGTATGTTATCTAAAACTAAAAGAAAATTAATACAGGACCTGGTATTGAACATTAATTCATACCTCCTTTTCTGCTCGTAGCTCCTCCCACTCGCCTATGACTCAGCTAAAACCGTAAAGAGTGTTGTGAAAGAACGCCTACCAACAGAACTTACCGAACGTAGCAGAATCGGTCTTCTGGTAAACGACATCCAAAACATTTCTTGAAGGCTCAACGTTCTTCGTGGTGGAGGTTGATGTGTCTTGTAAGTCCATGGCGTCTTTCCGCAGCATGTAGCAGTTGATTTTGTTGCCTCTGGATGATCTTAAATCGTCCAAAGACAAATCGACCAGAAGGATTGAGGTTTGAATTGAGCCATCGCTCAGGAGTGAACCTCTAAGGGAGAGAACCAAAAATGTCATCCGAGCTAGCAGATCGACAGAATCCTGGAAAAAAGTCAATAAAATAAGTTTAAAAAAATGAAAAATGGCGCAAATCCAAAAACTTAGTTTTTCATTTTGCAAGAAACACACACACGCTGTGCACCAGAATCGTATTTTTTCGTTTACTACCTCATGTTGTTTCTAGAAGATAGTGGAAACCATTGTTAACAATTAGATCAACACCAAACGATTTGCTCAGTTTTAGCAGACATTTACAGAGCTGATTCAGGATGAGTTGTCAAATGCATGAAGTTCGAGTTGAGAAGAATAAAGTTAGGTATCGATGAGGAAAACAGGGTTCGAGAGAGAAAACAAGAATATTACAAGAACCTCTTCAACTTCATCATTCTTTCAACAAATCATATCTCGGCAATGAACTAAGACAAGAACAAGCGGTTGGCAGCATTCTACTTCAAATTTTATTTACTAAAAGGTTGACTTCAAGATAATGTTATGATACATCGAGCCATTTCTTCGTGATTTTTGAATTACGTTAACAAAACCCTTTTCAGTTGTTTTTTGAGGGGTTCACAAGTAAGACGTCATTTGGGAGCCCATGTATACAGAAACTTTTCTTTCAGTATTAAATATTCCATTAAAACCCCCATTCGAGAGTGTGAAATTTTTTTAGTCCAGCCCGTGATTCTCAACACGTCCGGTGCGGATCACGCACACACTGCGCGAATTGCAGTCAGTCCCCCAGGCAGATGACGCAGCGCCTGCGTTACGAGGTTCTTCAATTTCAATACTCTTTTCATTTTATTCGCCCTGGAGAAAACCCTCTATTTAGTTGTTCCACCGGCAGAGAGCATCCCCAGCCATCATCAATAATTGGTGTCGTTTGAAGAATGATCCTATTTCACATTTTTCGACTACTTTGAGTTGGAGGTCATCACTCGTCACCTGCGCTCAACGTTGCTCCATTTTTATTTTATTTTATTTTTTTAATATTTTACGGCTATTATCATGTTAAATAACTCATTATTTCTGTACTTACAATAAGTACTCCGATATGAAAAAATTGGACCTTCACGATTGCCATCTTGAAATTGTGAGCTAATTTCAGCCTGAACCTGCGGTGGGAACCTCAATCACTCTTACGTCACTCATTTACCACATATGCTACAGAGAATCAATGGGAGAGTTCAGAGAGACAGGTGCAGACATTGCGGTCTCACACGCAAAATGAGGAATGACAGTAATTTTGGGTGCCCCTTATGCCTTGGGTTCCCAGGGTTTGGATCCATGTTTTTGGGAATATCACAATTATTGACCTACGTGCCAATTTCGGGTAACTGATTTTTTTCCACTCTGACTGAATTGTGATTATTTGAAATTGAAATTTGAGATTGTTTACCTATTTGCTCAATAGTAAGAGAAGATAATAATTTATCTTACCTATTTCCTGATTTTTTTACTGATCAAAAAATCAAAATTGATGATATTATATTTATTTGATGTATTATAGGATATACTATTTGATATATTTTTTGTATTGATATTTTAATTTTTTTGTATTTTGTATTTTAGGTTTTATGAAACTGTTACCAATGAAAACGTTTGCTTCAGTTATTTGAATACATGTACCTACCTATTTCTATTCCCTCGGAACCCCAATCTTCCGCACCGGGCGGGTCACGCACATGCTGCGTGACCAGAATTATTCCCACAAATTCCCATAATTGGGTCCCTCTTGGTGGTGTAGGCATACTGAAAAAGTCCGCACTGAACGTGTTAGCCAATTTTCATGATTATTTTTTATTCCGATTCCAATTCTACTACAGTTGTACACCTAACTATGGAAATTTCGAATTTCACTACAGAAGTGAGGAATTGGAGGGGGGAGTGCAGAACATTTTTTTCGAAGGAAGAAGGTATGTAAGAAATGCGAATATTAGACGCACTTACCTCTTCTGTAGGTAAACCAACATCCACTACGACGCTTTCAAGGCTGAAGCTGAACTTCACGGACGTTCTAACGGCAATCGGCTTCTTCACGACGTGTAACTCTAAACACAAAGTGAACATCAGAATAATAACCTCTCTGGAAAAGAGGAACTGTATCACCTGCACCTCTTTGTAGATAGAAGTTGGAATAGATAATCATTTTGTTTCTTTGAAAATGTCACATAGCTACCACAATTTTATTTGAATGAAAAAAAGTCAACCAACTTTTTAGGTAACGTAATAACTGTTAATCTAGCGTCAAATTGAAAAAAAAGCAGTTATTTTTGGGAAAGAAAACATAAATGACTACTGGTAACTGTCATTTACACAATACGGGATTCCAGCTCAATTGTTTCCACTCAATGTAAAATTGAAATAATCGAGAAAACTCATTTTCTAATTTGTTAACCACAAACCTTCAACATACAATTATTATTGGTCAACTGTGAGCCTTATGATCCTTTTCGCCGCTGACCAAAAAGAATTCCCAAAAAATGATTGTTATTTCGTAACCATGAAAAATAGAAGTTTATGGCGTCATCAGATTCAAAATGAATTGAAACGGATAACAGGGACGAAAATAATCCCTGAAAATTACATTCTAAAATAGCTGTTTTTTCACCCCTGCAAGTAACCGAAATTTGAAAACGAAATTAAGTAAACTCATCACCTGGCTCTTCCTGAATCGCGTCATGAAGATTCAGTTTTGTGGTTTGTGCCGAAACTATGGCGGTACTAGTAGCTCCGCTGGGTTTATCCTCTACAGTAGAATACTTCATGGTGGAGTCCTTCCCCTGGGTTGGAGCACCGATATTTTCATCAAGCATCCTCATCAGCAACAAATAGTTTTTTCTGTTCAGGTGGATCTAGAAATGTAAAATAATTTTCCAGTTGTACAATACTGTCCTTGCATTCCATCGACCGAAAGCTAATAAATGGAAACGTACTCTTATAGCGGGGATCTCACAAAGGAGTTCAAGGTCCGGTATATCTGTGTACCATCCAGATGAAAGGTTTCTCTGCACGGTGAGCTTGAACGACACTCTTTCAATTATTTCGTATATACTACTTTCCTCGTAACTCATGTCTTCATTGACGGTGGCCCTGACGAAAAGAGTGAATGTCAATATCAAAGAACATGCAGCTAAGTTTTGTGTTTGTTTTCCAAAGTTAGGTAAACGTCAGATACGCTATTTACTCGAATCCAGCTAACTACCAGGTATCTTTCAATGGCTCTACCTCGGAAATGATTGGACAATGAAGTTTTTACCTTGTCAATAAATCCCTCTTCTCGTAAGCTTACAAACGAACACATATCACAAAGGGCGTTCACAGCAGTGCATATACTTCAATACCTGTGACAGGCACTTCAATCAGCAGTCCCATGGCCTCGAAAAGTTCGAGTTCCAGGATGTAGTATCCATGTACCATCAATCAATCATGTATTCAACTACTCAATGTGATCATTATATTGTTAGTAACAATGCAGCCTCGACTCTTCGAGAACGTTCTAGATGCTACCTAAACCTGATAGATAGATTAGTACGAATAAAATGATCAATCTGTTGGTTCAGCTCACATCGTCTTCTTTTGTAAATCGAACCCCACAATTTCACATTGGTGACGAGGATGGGATTCGAACCCACGTGTGCAAAGCCACAGATCTGCAACTTCCCACGTGCGGGAGAATTCAGAACCGTCAGCGTACCTTTCCGGGACCTCTGAAGGTGCATCTAATAGGGTCTCCAAAATAGGACAGGTTGACCCAAAAAGGAGGGTAACCAATCCCTGAGGGAAAGCAATCGCCACTTCGAGCAGCTCAATAAATAAATTTATAATGAAGTACCTACAGGCTGAAGATTTCTGCTGTCAAAAGAACTGTGTCGTCCCAAATTAATATCCATCTCCCTGCCTTACTACCCTGAGTATCTAATCGATTTGCAGGTGGATAGGACAAAATGGACCTGTCAGAGAGCTCCTAGCACTCTCCTTTGAATCAGGTGTGCTCTCGGACTCACTCCTGACCACACATCCATGGATTTTTTCCTCAGGGGAAATTTAAAAACCAAGGTGTAAGAGGTCAGGATTGAGTCACGAGCCCACCTGATTCAAAGGAATCTCGAGAGTGCAGACGGCAATCGCAAAAATCATAGACAGCTCTGAGATGCCGTCGACGTAGTGTTCCGGCCAGCAAGCCTCTGTATACCTCCACCAAAATGGAGGGCATTTAGAATAACTTAATTTTAACTAAAGACTGAACATTTCAATTCTTTTCAATTTCAAACCTCGTCCTAGAACGAAAGAGACACCAAGTACTTTCCTATTAGTCAGGGTTTTTAGGGAGTCGGGAAGATGTAAGAGTGCCCTCAAACGATTCTGAATAACTCGAGAGCCTGAAGAAAAAAACACGTATTTTGGCATCCAAACCTCATTTTTACTGTGAAATCCAATTACTACAATCGATTTGATTAGGCCATTAGATAGCTGACGTTTTGGGGGATTTTAAGCGGTCTGCACAGTCCTGCTAAACAAATTAATAGGATTACAAAGCGTTTGAAAAATAGGTAATTTTAAAATGTTGACAAAATTTACTTTTTGGACTCATTAATTCACCTTAATTCTGCTTAGAACAAAATGTGTAGGCATTAAAAAGACATAAAATTTAATGTTTTTCCTAATGCTATCCTCTAGTTTGAATTTTTCGTGCAAATCACAGAAGTTATGACAATTTTAGTGAAGTAAGGACAAAAACACCAAAAACAAATCATATAATATAAATCAGAAACGAAACCTCTAAGAGAGGCACTTTCGGTCGGAAATACGTTGTAGAACACGTAGAAGAGCGGTCGGACAGGACTCGCGTTAAACCCTGTAGAGTTTAAGTCATGTCTGTATTTGGATTCGAGCATATGCCTTGTTGAAATCGATAGTCGTTCAGACTAATGGGTGATACTCATGAACTAAGATCACCCATCGGCCCTGTGTGAGCTCTTTTGGTAATTTCTTTTCAGACACTGAAGGTACCAACAGTTTATACAGTAGCTAAGTAATTTCTGCTTCCAAACAGAAGCAATAAGCGCTTGAAATGACTAATAACTAGGGCAAAAGGTAGAGTAGACGGGCCTCTTGCCCAATTCGAGTCATTCGGGCCATCTCGGCTCATTTCCCTCCACCTCGAGGGCCAATCCAGATACATTACATCCATGGAATAGTGCAGGTTATGAGGCGCAATTTGGTATGAGTGAATGATGAGGCAAATGCAAACGTAAAGCATACCGCACTGCTGCAGGTGTTAATCGTGTGACTTCGACACTAGCACATCCTAATATAGAGGTGTCCCAGTGACGAGTAAACTAGGCGAAACGACGCTATTCCTTATTATTCTTGTCCACGCAGGATAAACAAGCATTATTAAGTAGTGTTACGATTTATAGCATTTCCAAGTCGAATTCAACCTTTTCCAAGTCAAATTCAACAATTTCACCATTACTAGGGAAATGACGAAAAATACGCACTATCCCTGAATGTAGAACCAAATGCTTGTCTGTGATTGGGGTCTGGACTGAAAACAAAACTCCAAACGAAGTAGGTAAGTGTCTATACATAAAACAAATAATAAATTAAAAAATAAACTTTATTAAAAAATAAATCAACAAAAAAATATCATTTGAAAAAAAAACTGCTTCTAGGAAAAGATTGGATTTGACTTGGGAAACGCTATAAATTATTATTTTTATTTAAACGCTATAGATGTTACATATTGCCTTACTACTATAATATTAGTTGCAACTTCCAAATACTTTCTATAATAATTTTTAAGACAACATCAATACATACTTCCACTATGCTTAAGTGGAGAAATAACAGGTTGGTAGTGGGATGTCATGGCAGACACTCAAGTCAGCTTTCCTTATGGATCTATTACTCGGTGATGCTTTCTAAGGCATGACGTCATCCAAATAACACCAAAAGCGTACAGCAATGCAGGGAATGTGGTAATTAGCGTACTGCACGTGCACCCAAAGTGAAAATTCACGATAACATTCATCGGAAAATACCAAGGGAATTTCTCATTAGTAATCTTACTTGATCAGTTTCATCTGGTCTAGGTTCAATTTTATCCGGTCAAGGGCGGCAAATTGGTTTCCCTTACATTTGATTTCAACGATTGTGTTCGATATATTCAAACAACCGAGGTCAAGAATGAAGACATCGTTAACGTGTTCGTTGATTGGAACATAAACAACAGGAGCCTGAAGCAGAAACAAAATAAAATATTAGTACAATACAGGTTTGAAGAAAGTTGGAAAGCCTGATTGATTGAATTACACTGGACCACTGAATAAAACTGTACAAAACAAGAAAAATGTTTCCAAATGAAGACTAAACATCAGTAAAAAACGCTGCAAATAATTACACAAAGATTCATTATTTACATACCCTATGAAGAAGAAGAAAAGAGTTTATAAAAAGAAAATTGTTTTACAAATTTTTAAAGTACAAAATAAACATTACCGCACGGTTAATGAACCGTCTGGGGGGTACGGGATTAAAAAGTCAATTACAGAACGTGCGGATATATATATCATATGTAGGAAGAAAATAGAAATAAAAAATGACTCGTGACTATTAAATGGGGTGCAAAAAACATTTACATGTTCTTTAATGGGTCACCAATTGAACTTCCTGGTCAAAAAAGTTCTGTAACAAAAGAAAAATGTTTCCAGGTGCAGACTAAATACCAGTAAAAAACGCTGCAAATGATTACAGAAAAATTTATTATTTCTATGCCCCATGAAGGTGAAGTGGGGTAGGAGCGCACCAAAAAATGAAAGTTGGACTACTGGTGGTAATGGAAATGTACCATTAATCGATAAAAATATTCCAATTTGTGCCCAAGTTACTAATCACTCTCCTTTACCACGCAATCTATTGAAAAACCAGTACAAAATAAGAACCAATTTTTCACAAACAAAAAACGATTGCGAGTATATACTATGCACTTGCCCCAGGAAACCTAGACCTATCTAAATCCTCACGGCTTACAATTGAAGAATATCAATCAAAGTTTGCACATACCAGAGAAAAATTGGAAAAAAATGAGCCTTCGATGTATCATGATAACAGCAGAGGGACTATCTTCAGTACATGAGGATATTCACCATGTGGTTGTTTGCTATGTTGGGTTATACTCGGTCATTATGCTCTGTAGTAGCTAGCCTTCCACCGATGAGGCTATTCCGCAAACATTTCCACAGATAGCAGCTCCCTGAACCCAATTTTAGGGCTTTGGTAGCTACACTATGCAGATGACCCCAAAACGCACTTGCCCCACTTCACCTTACAGATAATTACATCTAACTGTAAAGATTACTGACACATCTCCAGGATTTTTTTTTACAAATTTCGTGACCATTTATAGGTTTGAGGGGGGGAAGATGAGATTATCTGGATGAGTTAAGAAGATTTAATTTCTTCGGCTTGTTTTGCCCACTATGTGGTCTCATTGGGATAACCAATATGATAATTTCAAGCTTAGTACTTGCAGGTGTCAGATGAGTGTAGAAGGTGGTGATGGACTGCAGTCAGCTGATTTCCCCCACCTCCTTACCTTCATGTAATTTCTTACGCTGACCTGGCTGTAGTTGGTCCTAACTTTTGGAAAGCCTGATCTCCTCACACAACAGAAGCTAAGGGGCAAAAACTGGTCTAAAACGTGGCATAAACTTCATTTTTGAGGTTTTCACTAACATAGGCAAGTGGGTTGTCTTATCCTGGGAATTCGGAAACACAATCAATTGGGATAGGTCTCAGACCCGTTGAAATTCACCCATAGCAAATCGCAATATCTCAACCTAAAAGTGAGCCCCCAACATCACAATGACACGAGCAATCAGGCTTTACGAAAAAAATAATAAACCCATATGTAAGAATTGGCAGTATCTTTTTCTCAAGCGCAGGCTGACCTCCTCACTGAATGAATTTTAAAAGCCAACCATCTGTTGAGGGCCGGCCTAAAAACCAGTTAAAATACATATTCAATACTAACTAGGAACAGAATTGACAAAATGATTACCTTGAGATCCAACATGAGTTCAGCCTTAGCTGCGTTTGTATAGGCCTCTTGAACATTCTGCTTGGCTGCTTCAGCGGCAGTTCGAGAAGCTTCAACAATTTTTTTCTGAGCGTCTTGAAAGTTGTCCAGAAAATCCTATGATTCGCAAGAAAACCAGAAAGCTTATCATTCAAATAATACACACAAAAAAGGGTGGAATTGTTGATTTTTTACATTAAAAAAAAAAAAAAAAAACGTATACCACAATAATTTGTTCTTGGGATCATGAATTAAGTCTGAATGGTTAGTAATTAACCTGATACCAGCAATATTACTTACAAGAACAGAAGAAACGAAACTATTGAGGAAAATAACTCGAATCCTCGCAATTTCAGCTGTTATTTTCAAATCAACAGAAGCTGCATTGTCTTTTTCCTCATTAAATAGAACTATACTGGTTTTCAGTGCAGAGCGTTCATCGACTTGAGTTATTATCTGCAATGTCACAAAAACAAATTCGTTAGATCAATTTCAACAATAAGATAGATGGGGATTGGGAACAGTATCTTGACGAGGCGCTCACTTTAGAATACATGTCGGTGCTCTCTAGATTGATCACTTCGATTCCATTCAAGACGAACTCAATCATCGTGTACGCTTTTCTGAGCACAATACTGGATTCCCCTCCTTTAACCGCAAGCCTCATGATGGCCTTTCGACTATTTTGCAACGTGATAGCAATACCACCGATGTGAACATTAAGTTTCAGGTCGATAACATCGTGATAACGGGATTTACCTGAAAACCGGAGAAAAAATCACGTGGGGCTCATAAAACCAGGTGATAGTTGAATATAATTCGTAAGGTAGAGTAAGAAATTGCAAGTATTACACATGCTGTTACACTTAGGATCAAGATGAGACAAAATAGCCATAAATATTTCTACAATAAAATCTGTAATTATAGCTGGATTGGTTTCCAGAATCGAATTGGATGAAATCTCAAAACATAGTTTGTCACCTAAATTTATCTCTTTTCCAAGTCGTTTTTGTAACTATATGGGGTTAACTTTAATCAATTCCATATCCAGCCTTTGAATGAATCCATTACTACTGAGAACTACGATCACTTATACTATCCATGCACTCATGTCTGAAACTAGTCCAAGGAGTCAAATCCTTTGAGGAGTGAACATTTGGGTGATTTCGTCTACCACTAGAAGTAAGCCAGACTGTAAAAGTTACATTCTTCAACACATCCAATGCGTGTCTGAAAATTGCTTCCAAAACCAACCCGAACATTATTTCAACTTCAAATTCGATGTAGCTCATGCGGTCCCCCATGAAGAACGTAAGCCAAGATGACCGCCCTGACGGTCTCTTTCACTGATTGTACTACCTCAGAATGAGGTGAATCACTTATCCAGTCAAAACACGCTGCAATACATTCTTGTCCAAAACTCTTGCAGACGACCAACTGCTTAGTGATGAATTCCATTCAATAAATGTTTGACTTCCCAAACCGGCCAAGGACGGCTGACATTACACTTTGTTATGTTTGACATGAAGGGACACTCCCACAGTGGAAAAGGTTTGTTTGATGGCTTTGGCAGCGACACTTCTCTCAGAAGGGAAAGATAAGAGTTAGTTGCTTTTAAAAATAATCTTCATCTTCATTCGAGGCTAATTCTGACAGTTTATGATGGTTCCGCACTCGCGCAGTTTGTTTTTCTCCCTGGACGTTTCTCAGTAGGTTCTCACAAGGAAAAACAATGAATTTGAATTCTGCCAAACTACCTATAATTGTTTGTTACAGAAGGTATTGCTTTACACGATTTCTTCTTACGGGAAAATTATTTCAATCTAATAAATTAACCTAGATTTTACATCAGGTACCATTCAGATCTTATCAATATATCAGATCAAGTATATTCATGTAATCAGAATACAGCATAAAAAAAATACCAACTGGAAGAGGTAGAGGATTTTCCACTTCTGGAACCAACTGCAGTCACGTTGCGTGGAAGGCCTCGAGAAGATCTCTTGTCCGCTGATGGTGAGGGGGCCACTACTTTACTACTGCGGATAGTTTCCAGAGTATATTCCTGTAACAACCAATTAGTTTACAGCAGCCACAACAGTGAAATGTAGATTTAATATTTAAAATGTTGAGTTTCATCACAAAAATCGAAGCTTTGAGGTTATTAACATTGTTGTTTAATTCGCAAACTTGTGAATCTCCTCATCAACCACTCTCCCTTAAGGCACCTGTTTGGGCTTACTTGATTTTGGCAGCTACGTCAATGGTCTGGTCAGTCGGGGCCTCTGACATCTCACAATCTCTTTACACCGATTTACTGATTTGGGTATAAAATCGTTCGTATTTAATCAAATGAAAAAACTAATACTACCACGTGAACCTTCGTTAAAAACAATGAATATTGGGTTTGCGAAAATTGGTTTACAGAATTTTATGATTTGGCAACTAGTGCGCTCACTAATAGGTTTGGGTCAAGCTCAAATTGTAATATAGAGATGGGTAGTATAGCGTTATCTGTAAGGGGAACACAAGAAAGTTTTGTGGCACGTTTGCATATCCGGTCCACTAACTCATCATTATTCGTTACGATTTTGAGTGAAAATTGACGTCAATGGGGCTGTGACCACTGCTAGAGATGTCCCGCATGAAATGGATTAATAGACATACTAAGTCTGTCGAGAAATGACACTGGGAGAGGATAGTGAGTCTTTCATGCCCATTTCCAGAGGCACTGAAACGGATAGCTACTACTGGATTTTCCTAAGAAACTCCAACGCAATCACCTCTACAGACAGGAAGACCTCCATGTTGACAGGTATTATTTTTTGTCACTTCGAGAGTGGTCCTTTAATTCCATTCACTACCAACGAAGTATAAATTCAATATAACTAAATGGATAATAGAAGATTTCTCTATTCAAGAGAATAGAACTGGCTCAGTTGCAAAGAGGCAGAAACAGCAGAACTATCCTCTGTGACTGTCATGCTGCTGATGCAATAAGATATCGGCATTTTGGAAAGGGTTTCCTCAACTCCTGCTGAAATCGCCAAGGAAACGCCTGAAAACCTCCTTCACTTTATGAATGAAGAGGTCATCAAAATGTTCCACGCCACCAGAGTAGGGCAATCTTCACTGTGGGTCACACCGACTCTTGAATCAAACTTTCCGCATATTGAATTAGACGTTCAGCAAAATTAATTGAAGTTTTCTTAAACTGAATTAAACTTTCCATAGATTGAATGAAAAGGAGGGAAAATATGTTATTTGTAATGTACAATTTCAACAAAATGAATACAGGGTGGCTCCAATATTCTGAGTAGGAAATTAGTCGGTACATTCAAGCGCTCCTCTTTCCTACTAAAATTGTCTTGTTTTGATAGTCATAATTAAGAGCTCGATAGCATTTTCCAGTTGAATTATACACGAAGTGTGATCATAAACAAATTGGACATAGAGTCGTCCCAGTAATTCATGTGTTACTTATCAGTATGTTTAACGTTATTCGTAATATCTGTAGTAAATCATTATTGTGACTGTAAAATAACACAAACAACATCTTAAGAGGATTCATTTTTGCATCGAATGAAATTGAAGCCAACCTGATAAACCAAAAATTATATCGATTTTTCATTAGGGATTTTCACCAATGTTGACATTTTGATCGTAATTTTCTATTATCAGTGGAGGAACGGACTAATTTGACTAGTCAAGTTTGAACTGGCCTGTTTGCGTATTGTTGAAATTGTACATTTTGCGTTGACTAAAACAACAGATTTGTATACGGTTTAATTAAATTTGCGGAATGTTTTATTCAATTTGCGTAATTTAAATTAAATTAGCGAGAACTTCAATTCAATCCGCGAAAGGTTCAATTCAAAGTACGAATGCTATGAATGTCAATAATAATGAAATGAACCAGAATGAAACGAAATACTTACGCTTTGTCTTGATTCACGCTGTTCAAATATTTTTGTAAACTCATTAACACGCTGCAGTAAATCCAAAATCGCTTCAGCGTGAGCACAAACCTCCAGCTGGGTGAAATCAACCGTAAGAGTCTGAAGTGTCGAGGCATATCTCGTTCTAAATTCGGGGCATTTTCGATCAACCTTCACAACATAATTCAGACAAAATTAACTTATTCACAATAAACTAATTACACAAAATTAACTAATTAATCAATTCACACGAAATTACTAAAATAATCTGTTTATTGTTAATTTCCCAGCTATACCAATAGTGGAAACCTACCATGATTAATTCCACGGAAAACAAATATTCTTTATCACTGATTCTTGGGGTATCAATAACTTGAAGGACGTTTCCTTCAAAAGTGTGCTCCAAGGAAACCCCACCCAGTTCAGCCAACAAATGCTGATCGAACGTATCTTTAGTTACAGTCACACCCAAGGAATGTAGCCTGAAGAAAACCAATTGTATATCACGATCATCAACGATGCTGGCTCTGATTTCTAAAAAAGAAAAGAGAAAACTTGAGAAATGAAAAACGCTGCAAATTAGTACACACAGGTTTATTACACTCTACGTCAGGAGTGGCTGGCGACAGAATCACAGGCGCATCTGCACCCCCTGGACAAAATGAAAAAGATACCTGATGATAGTAATATTGAATGTATAATGTTATCATACTGTTTTCCAACATTTCCCCATGAATCCTTATTGAAGAGTTTCAAATTCAAGTTGAAACTAAATTCCACTGCAATTATACCACATGATGCGATCTTCACACGATAATATGCAATTTTGAACACGTTCCGGCGTATTCACAACCGCGTTGAAGTTCGTTTTTCTGTCAAAGTTCCAGCCCTTAGAGAGAGAGCAACTGGATGAACGTGAAGTGGGCTCATTCGATTCTTTGAACGAATAACGAACATAAAAACAATAGCGTCATTAGGAAAGTTTTCCATTCTTGGATTTTTGAAATATCAGCTGTTCGATTCTAAACTTGAAGATTGAATGAGATTGATGACAAGAATTCAGTCCCAATTATACCCTAAATGTGATTGTTGACCCAATGTGTATTAACTTTGGTTCAGGAGTTTCAGAGAAAAGCTCTGGACCGGGTATGGACGGATGTTTTTTTGGATTCTATACATCTTGAAACAAATACAAATTTTGAGGGGGGTGCTAAACTTGTTCTTTTTTGGTCGATTATAATAGAATATATTAGAGAAAATAATCAACCAAAGTGCTCCGCCATTTCAACGGTTGTGATGTGACCTTCACATAATGCACAATAACAACTCACCATGAATTTTAAATTCAAGTTCTAGCTCTTTGAACTGATGAATTTCTTCGGAGGATGCTCTCTGCGAAACTCTATGTTGCTCTTGGTTTAATGCTGCCGTCATTGAAAACGTAGAATCGAATATAGGCTAAAAAAAAAAATACGAACACGGCGTGAGTGAAACGTTTTCTTAAATTGTGCCCGATAAGCACATAGATAGGCACTTACCGCTTCGTCCAAGGCTGGAAGTTGAGCTGATTGTTTAGGATTGCCAAGCGGGATGGATACTATAAGCTTTGCAAAATCTTTCAGTCGTCTCTCTGTTGGGAAAAATTTCAAGTATCAAACACAGTTACTGTCTCAATTCCAAGGAATACCAAAGCAAGAAAAACACAGATTTTGTACAAAAAACGTAGTCAATTTCCACAAAATTCATGAGCCACAGGTTAAATCGATTTCGATTTCGGTTGGGTCATTATCAATGTATGGTACCAAGTGGAATTTCAAAATTATGAATGTAAATTTGGGTTAGGTTTCATAACTAAGGTTGTGCAGAGGTTGATGAATTTAGTTGAGGGCGTTTTGCCCAATCCCATCCCGTTCACCAGAGAGGAACATCCACCCGGCGTACTGAGTTTAATCAAAACAAAATAAAAGCTACAATCTGGATAGGTGGTTTATAACTCGGGGTTTAGCATTAACTCGTTTGTAATCATGAAAATCTGTATGATATATTGACTAGCTACTTGCAGAGCAACATGGACTCTCACATGAAAGTTATGAATTTGGCCCTTACCAGAGAGCATAATGTCAATGTTATTCAGACTTCCGTTGATTTTGATTTGTGGTATCCTTGGATCATCCTGAATTATACATTTTTTGACGAGAACGCTCAGGGAAGAGGGCTTCAGGAAATACATCATGTCGGATATAGAAGTTGAGGAATCCTCCCACTGCTCTCCTTCCATCGCGTAAAGAACCTATGAGAATATGACGCATAAATGTCAAACATGATACCAATTACATACATTAGCTACACCTTAGAGATTTTTTTTTAAAGATTCAAAAGTAGCAATTTGGAACCAGAATGCCACTAGAGTGCTGCCTGAAGCAGAAGCAATAGATTCATTAAGGATTCTTTATTTGCCATAATTCGTCTACTCAAAAATCCGAATGCTCATTCTTTTTTTATTAATTTTGTAAACAGATTTTACCATTTAAAAAAACCAAACATGAATGTTGAATTTGTTTGTTGTTGCGTTGTTTATTGAAAAAGTTTAATGTTAATCATAGTTGACTAAAATTTTAAAACTTTATATACTTATATATGATCTTGTAGAGCCACTTTCTTATATTGAAATATATATGAATACATAAACAAATTCTCAAGTATGTGATAAAAAGATTACCATAGTATCCAGTTTCTGACCCTCTCAACAGCTTGTCTTAACGGAAATTTAACGCTCATTCTAACGCTGTCTTCAGATTTGAGAATACTCCGCAAATAAGGGAGTTGCAGCCTTTTTTGGGATATAAGGTCGAAAAAAATCTTAAATCATGAATAAATTAGAATAGAAGACTACGGTTCAGGAGGCAATGTCTGAAGGAAATAATCAGTAGAAAAGATCATTGAAGTTTGGTCAATTGGTCAAGGGGTAGAAGACCTAGAAGAGTTTAACACGGAAGAAAAATACCTGAAGGTCGGTGAGTTGGATTTTGTAATTATCGTAACACTGGCTGAGCAACTTCATGAAGTCAGGATGTTCATTAGAAGCAGCCTCCTTTACAATGCCCTCAGAAACTTGATTACGATCTTGCGGATTGGAAGTGACTTTGATATGGCCGAGGCTGACAATCAACAACGAGCCTTGGTCCCTTGAAAAACATAAATTCAAATCAATAACTGAACAAATCAATATCGTGATAGACTGTATTACTACATTATTGAAGTTTCATCCTCAATTACGTAAAAAAATTATAGATATTTAAGTGTTGGAACCACAATAGTGGGGTTCCTAGTGGGCAATGGGGTGCTTTCGAAGCAAACCCCGAGCCAATAGGTCGCCATTCTCCAAAACTCGATTTTGAATGCAGTTACAGTATCCGTAAAAATAACCGAGACAATAAAACCTGTTCCAGGGTTAGCAACTGTGTAATTACCCGAGCCTGCGGGTAACTGTATTTGTACTCTCAGTTACAATCTGCCCAACCATACGAAGGCTTAGAACCTATCTATTAATAGTCAGTTCGGAAAAAATTAATTAAAAAACAATAAAATTAGAAAACAATGAATTAACCATACGAAGGCTTAGAACCTATCTATTTATAGTCAGTTCGAAAAAAATGAATTAAAAAATAATAAAATTAGGAAACAATGAATTAATCACACAGGCTACACCAGAAATGAGTTCAGTGAGAAGCTTCACACTCCAAAGATGACACAATCTACATTATCTGCAAAGAAAATACTAGGAAGGTAAAATTGGGTAGAGGGGATCCCCGCTAACTAAGAAACTGTCGACTGTAATAAAGGTTTAAACACAGAACGTCTGTGTTCAATACCAACAAGAATACGCAATATGAATGAAAAGTTCTACTGTTTACAAAATTATTCTTACTGTACTCTAAATTTTAAGAAAATGAAGCTGGCTCAAAACACATTCACTAGTCAATTGACAGACGCTGCCAATTGAGGACATCTAATTCACATACATTTGTTAATTATTTTTCTCATCTATTAGGCATTCAATACTTCAAACTCATGTCGAAATTTGAACATTTTGAGCTTATTTTTCGTAAGGCAGCGAACAAATGAATAAGTGCATTAATTTTGACGACTTCCAGCTATAAAACAGTTTATTCTATGTTTATGGCCAATTCTATACAGTCTACTGAAAGCTACTGCCCACCTTTGTTCGTCATCACATATCATCTATTTATACAACCTACTGTATATAATATATGTCTATTCAGCAGGTGACGAAACACAGGAAATTAATTATTTAGCGACCTACTTGGTGTAAAATCCATTTTCCGGTAGAAGCAAAGTGGATGCTTGAAGATTAAGATCGACCTCAACAATTTTACGTTCATGCACCATGTGCTGAAGACCAGTTGCTGACATAGTTTTGATTTCCGTGAGCTTCATTTGAACTGCTTGTTGAATCCTAAAACAAGTTTAAAACAGTGAGTATTATTTGTAGAGTGTAATTTTGTGCTAGAACTATATCATCAGCCTCATCAGTAGGAGCTTCTAATGATGTTGGTGGTGGCTTCATTATGCAGGGAGCTAACCTGAGGAACCAGCCAGGGGCTAGGAATAGATTCTACTACTCATTTCTGACTAGAAGTGCCACTTGGAATTTTTTTAAAGGCTTCGTTTTCGAGGTATTTCAATTCCAAGATTTTCTCGTGTTTTATATCTTAATTCACTAAAACGGCCATGACTCCCTTATGTATTTGGAAAAATTCAATTTTGACAATACCGTTGGAAAGAGCGATACAACAAAAGAGCTTGGTGTCCCTATCAATCCTTTGAACTCTGAGTCACTTGACTATCTATTTACTCTTCAATAAGAACAAATTAAATAGGTTCAGGTTCGTACAAAACCCTTAAGAGTCCACGGCTTTGTTGCATCCTCAACGTGATCATTACCTACGCTGAACACCATGCCAAATAAATTCAGCAATGAAGAGTAAGCTGACATGATGTTAAGCAGGGTTCACATCCATCCGGCAAGCTACCCGGAAAATGAGTACGAGCAGCTGATTGGTTGGGCAACAGTTGAGGAGGGGGAATATTTTTTCTAGACAGGCACTTTGGAAGCAAACTGTACGCATCAGATCTCCAGATATTTTTCGTTCCGCATCTGCGCAGTTTTCTACTGCACATATGGAACGGGGTCGGGAACTGAAACAGCTGTGGAAGGAAGCGCGCAAAACAAGTTGTTAGCTTGTGCTCGGCCGATCCCCTCCACTGATTTTTATTAGCTTTTCCTATCCGTATTTCCAGACGTTCTGGATGGATGTGAACCCTGCTTTAGTGTAGGGGTATGCGTAGGGTTCTGCTTGGAGTAGAGCACCAATTTGGTACTTCCTAATTTTGGCAGAGTGGTATTCAGATTGATCTCCTTTTTGATTCCAAACCCATTTTCAACTGTTCCACCATGGATTCAGCAGCATAGTCTTGAAGCGATTTATATCGCAAATCTATGTTGGTAATGGATCTATGATACTATGATACAAATAAACATGTCAAAGAACTTCTGCTGACTTATGGTTTTGTGAGGGACAGGGGTGCCTGAACCATTGTGCCATCCTTACAATTCTGTGATTTGCCCTTTTAAAACTTTTTCTTCTATTTTCAAAATTTGCTCCTTGGCCCAACTGCACAAAACACACGCATCGGGTCCCCGCTGCCCATCTGTACTTCTTCACTGCCCCCACCGGGTCATTATTGCTCCCACTGAGAACCACTGCTCTAGCATTTGAAATAAATAAATTCCATTTAATTACCTGCCAGTTAATCACCGTTAAATACAAAGACTACCAAAAAAGAGTATCCATGACTTCAACCAACTTCATGATCGGTGCTGCTAAGTTATTTTCTTAAAATGAAAAGGAATGAGATTTCAGCTCTTACTGATTGGCAGCAATGGGCTTGGATGTATCGAATACGTCTTGCATTTCATTTATCGTCTTGGCGTCAAAAACAATTAACAATGGCTGGGCTTTCACAGACACTCTCATATCGCTGATGCTGTCCAAAGGATTTCTGTCAAAATAAACCTGAGAAAAAACCACCATAAACATTATGAAACTCAAACCACACATAAACAACTGAATAACAGGAGCAATGCCGTGAACCTATTAATTATTCTTTTATTATTAATATTATTTTATTATTAATTATTCTTTTTACCGTTTAGAACTACAATCTTTATATAATAAAATCAACAATTAGAATTTCATCAACTGATGATTTAGGATTTCAGTAGGAGTGAAATCAGTGATATGAAAATTTGAAGTCGAAATTAATTATAATTCTGAAAATGATAAATTATTTCCCATTCGCTCCAAGTAATATAATCGTATTGTTGATTTATCCGGACCAGAGTTGGTAAAATTTATTATCAGCTGAGATCACCGGTTTATTGAGTGAACGTTGATTAAAATCTTGGGTGAAACTGGACTCATTCTGACTAATGTTGATCAGTATTGATGCAGAATGCAGAAACTTTTTAATCATCGTTTACTCATTAAACCAAAGATTTCAGCTGTTGAACAAAGATTTCCGGTTTCACCAACTCCAGTTCAGATAAACCAACAATCAAACGCGCTAAATTTACTATCAAAACCCACCAATCAAATTAGGAAAGCGACCTAAACATCGACTAATAGCTGTCCTTTTCGGCATCGTTCTTGAGGACGATACAGATTTTACATTTCGGATTTTACAGAAATGACTTGAGGACGATGCAGATTTTACATTACAGCTCGACATGATAGATTTCGTGACATAAAAAATATTGAAAACCCTCGTTTTAATGGTCAGTTCTAATAGTTTTAATGGCTAGTTTTAATAAGAAGAAATAGTGAATATGGTACACATTTTAAAATAGGAGCGTATACATAAGTTACCTCAAATTTCAGTTTCTTTTTAGTGTAATCCTTCAATATATACAGGAGACAGAATATTGATTACTACACAAAATGCACTAGTATTTCTTTTTCGCAACATCAAATGTCTCGTTATCAGTCTTTTTTTGCAGTCAAATGCCAACTCGACATCGTATAAATCAACGTTTCAACTTAAAAAATTGTGTCCGTGAAACCCGTTAGTTTCAACTCAAGCTTCAAATCTCTGGTTCCGTAGAACAGTGATCTACTTTAATCTTGGTTAGGGGTTGTAGGTGAAACTGGCCCTAAAGAGCACTTTGATTCCATAATATATGCAACTCAGTGTCACCTCAAGAAGATTTGGAGCTTCATCCGGAGTTGGACTTGCTTGTAACTTCCTCTTCCGATCGTAAACAGTAACCAGCTGAGGAACGACGCCTTTCTGTTCTGTCCCAACGACATTGAAAAGTCGAACGAAAGTTGCAGCGCTAAACAATACGAACAAATTAGCGATGAAATTTATATCAGATGTGTGGTAGAATGGTTGATGACTCTGTTTATGAACTAATAAGATAATGGGACCGTACAAAGCTGTAGAGAATTTTTCTATTAAACTCGGTTTTCTTAGGCCTTTCTTCGTCCGGTAGAATCAGAAAGCTGCAAATTCCCCCTGGCCTTTCAGAAACAAAACTCTCTATCCTACAACAACACCAGTGCCACAACAACTTCCATCCCGCCCAGGAACAGACAGACACATGAAACCGCAACGGATAATTGAAATTCTAGATCTATCTGAACAAAAAAGAAGAGAAGTAAAAGCACACAAGGGCCATCAACAAATAAAATAGTAACATAATAAAGAGTATAAATACAAAAAATCATTGGTACCATTATAGTATGCGACCTACCATCACTTTCCCGATGCAGTATGCGACCTATTCTGAACGGAACTAGAGGTCATATACAAGGCCCTTGGGCGTTTGGCATGTGATGTAGGCGGGGAGAAATCTTGGAACGGAGGTTTTTTTATCGTTGAGAAACGGGACAGGGCGACGCTGCTTCCTATAATCAAAAATGAAATGAAAGCAGGATCAGTGATTCTCTCAGATCAATGGAGTGTTTACGCAACCCTCAAGGCCGAGGGATACACCCATAAAACGGTGAGCCATTCTCTGAATTTTATTGATCCGCCCAGTGAAGCCGACACTCCATGTAAGATTAAGGTATAAGATCAGAGCCAATGGAGCAAGCAATTTGTTAGAGAGGCAGTCGGTCGAAGAGTGGTGGCGTTCCCCTCCTTGACGGCTTTTTCACGGACTTGAAGAGGAATACATGCTAACCCCCCCCCCCCCCCCTCCCTTCCCAAAACTAAATTCTATAACGACTCAGTCGGAGTACTTAAAATTCAAAGGTGAGCTCCATTTTACCTTTTCCTTTTATATATTTTAATTTTATTTTTGGTGGGTCGCACACTGCATCCTCGGGTGACACGCGTAGATAGGGTAGGTCGCATACTATTATGGTACCAAATCATTATATACATGGTTACATAAATTAATAGAACAGAATTGAAAATTAATTTCAACAAACAAAATCAAATAAAAAAGGCGTAACGACAAAAAAGTGTAAGCCGTAAAAAGGTGTATGCCTCAAAAAGGTGTTAACGAGATCGGGGAACTTTAACATTTTTGACTGACACATAAACTCAAAAACTTTTAATACTCAGAGGGGAGAGGGTGACAACAAGTGGGTTCATGGGAAGGGGAACTGACCTGACGGAACCCATCCTCCCAATTCCGGGTCTATTCTCCTTCATGAGCATTGCTAGTTGATAAGCATCGTCCTAGCTCTTTATCGTATTGCCTTTCTTTTCCAGATATTCCAGATATTGAATCTGATATTCCAATATTAACGAGCTTGTAAATCCCCCGAAGACTAGAAATACCGAGCGCATTCCCAAAAATTGTCATCACCAAATAAAAAGGATGTATTGAGGACGTTTGTTCATTTTAGATTGATCCCCACTGCCCGTTGGACAAGGAAAAATTTATTGAAAATTAGTTGTAAAACCATCTCCTTGCGTTTATCAGACAGTTTTGAGTACCTACGCCCTGTATGATAGAAAAAGTCTTAAGGTCAATCTTGCAGCTCTTACCTCATGGATGTGGGGCGAACGTCGATATTTGTTTTGACGCCTATCAACTGCATTAGCATCACTTTTCTCACAGCGTTCGGAACTGAATCATCCAACACGTTGATCGATAAAGTTTCCAACGTGAATAGAAAACAAAACTCGACGAACGTCTTGGGATAATCAGTGGGAACATCGCCTTCCTTGTAACCAATAGCTTTGTACAGTTTGGATTTTTCATCGGAGGACATCGCATTCTCCAGTTTGTCGACAACTGCAATATCAAAGTAATTTTTATGAACGACCGATAGATAAGGTAAAGCTACCTACGCACTTGTAACAAACTACCGCATCATAACACCTTTTTGGCATATCGTACAACTCAGAGCGCCAAAACATCAAGGAAAAAATATGTTTGGAAGAACGGAATGGTCGCGTTCTTTCCGTCGCACAGTGGGCCAGAACCAAATCTAGCACGCCAAAAGTCGAAAAATGAAGGTGTTTGGTTTCCTATGTAATCATATTTATGCATTAGTGTACGTCTTGACTGATCCAGAGCAGGAAAAATTTAGTGAGGAAGATGAACTTCGGACTCCCAGACAGGGTATTGAACATGTGACTTACAGAGCTTGGAGAGCCAAATTCATCTAATGCGATGACGATTGTTTCCCCTTACTAACTTCCTACCTTTTAAGTCTCATTTTACTTACAGATTAAGATTCTTCCATAAGCGTTTATGAGCCGCGTTTCCCAGTGAATCTATCAGAACGTCCAACCAAATTTTCGTTCTCACTGTGGGAGCTCCCTGAACACAACAATTGAATCGCTAGCTGGTTTTAGCGGAATTTATGAAATGGAGGATACTTAACTCTTCCAGGACGACAATAAAAAACACATTTTGTCAATCCATAGTTATTGGGGCACTTTCCAAGGTTTGTGCTGAAGAAGATTTATTAGTTTTATCGTTTTTAAGAGCAGGTGACTCCTCACTCATCTGTGAAAGAGATGCCATGGCTGAAGTGAAAGAACGGTGGATCTTCCCACCGTCCTCCCATATCAAAGGATGTTATAGAACACTTCAATGAGATGGGAGTGATGGCATTGAATGATGTTATAGAATAGTATTACAATATGGTAGCTTGTTACAAGTGCGTAAGCAGCTTAATACTTAACAGAAGTTTCGAACGGAAGGAAATAACTTACGTTTGTGAGAATCACCTACGTCAGATGAAGCGGTTGAACTCTGACTCCACCAGCCACCAAACCAACTGGCTTTGGGACCTGGCTTTTGAGCAGCAAGGAGCTGTTCTCGTTCCAGCTTAAATTTCAACATTGAACAACATTCGATTAAAATCACACCTTCATAACTGGTACCAATACCTAGCTTCACATAACATTTTTTATCATATTATTTTAACCGTGTTTATCCAGTCTTTAAATGAAACAATCGATACAGCAATTGGTCAAGATTTCTTAGTCTGATAAGGAAGCAAACAAATAAGTCAATTGAAAATTAGGAGCCAGGTGACAACATACTTGTAGCCCATTTTTGAATTAAATGTAGCAAATGACACCTGGACAAGGGGATTTTTTGAGGTAATTGGTGCCTACTGAAAGAAAAGTGCAAGGATATAGGGCGATGAGGGGGGGTGTCGTGGATTTACGGATGACAGATCGGTTCAGTTATTATCGGTTGAATACGGGCATTTCTTGGCAGTGAATCTACACAGTTTTTTGCAACGTGCATACTTTATGTGTCATCAACAAGTATTCGCTATCAAACTTTGATTTCGAGCTCAACCGAGACTTATTTCTGCAAAAACCTTTCGGGTTTTATTTTGCTGAGGATCGATACTTGGGCACTTTGCTTCACTTGTTTGCGGCGTTTGCCTGATCTGAGATAAACAGTCAGTTTATTTTAAAAAATCCAACTGAGTACCTCACTACAAAATAATGATATTAGAATAACCAATGCGCCTCTTTCTTCAACGAAACAATAGATGATGCGGTTATGGAAACGTACCTCAAGCTCAACACGTTGCCGGACAAGGATGATATTCAAGGCATCCAAGTCTTCCTCGAGTAATTCGCAGGCGTGCACTTGATTGTGAGTAGGTTTCGCTGTAGACATTTTACTCTTGTACGCGTCGTAGTACCTGTTACATAGCTTGCGATGTTCCAGTATGTGATTCCAATCCCAATTCTTAAGTTTTCTTTTAACCTCTTCCTCAACAACGCACTTGTATGCAAAATGCCACCTTAAACAAGAAACGAAAATTGAATCGATTTGAATGATCATTACGTATTTCTACGAATTATTTTGAGTTCAAACCTCTATGGTAGGTTACGTTTTTATACTTCTCACAGAAAAGCGAGAAACATTTGCCAAGTTGGACGTGTTTCATGGCTCCGTCCTATCAGATACGAGAATGATTAAATCATTAAAGTGTTGGATTTAATCTTAACTTGTAGAATGTAACTTGTTAGAACGATTCTCAGGACACGTTCCCACAACAAAAACGCCTTTAAATGAGTGAGTCAAATGTATTGCAGATCTGTAGCGTTAATTCCATGGCGCAGGGGTTCACAAACGACCACCCAATCCTCCCCTCGTTTGGACGAACCTACAATTTTCTCTCCGCTAAGTCCTAATCTAAGGAGAATTTCTCTCATTAAAAAAACCACTCGGCATCGGCATTTTGGGCACTACACGAAGAAATCTAAAAGGTGTAATTATGAAAAGGCATCATACGACGAATCATCAAATTGGAAAAAAGGGCCTGTCTTACCATTGTTTATAATATCCTTGATAACAGGGCACGTTGGGACGATACTTTCTGTACAAGCCTGCCCTCCGCATCATCTCCAACCCCTCTACAAAGCTCATAATATCCTGAAATTGTGATTTATTTATACCTGAAAAACAATGGAAAGTATACGTTGAAATACAACCGAAATGAAGATTCAAATAAGCTTAAACCATCGGCATAATAAGAACGTAATTGATTCTTAGACTTACTGAAGGATAAATCTTTGAAATCCGACTTTAGAAGCCATTTTGGAACAGTAAAATTAGATTTATCCTGTTCAGGCTTGGAGTTGTAGCGTAGTAATGTGTTTGAATTGATTGGTCCAAGCACTGTGAAACAAAAATTAAAGAATTGTAATTATATATCACAACTAGTTTAATGGCCCTGCTACGCAGGTTAAAAAGAAATAGGTGAAGAACACAATTTTTTTCGTGATTTATTAATTGCGACGGAAAAATCAAATACATTTCATCTAGCAAATTTACATATCAATAAAGGTACACTCCAAGAGGGTAGGTTTACAGCAAAATCTAGCCCTTTATTATATAGCTCAATTAATTAGCACTGAGTTCGATTGCACTTCTATTCACGAAGCACAACTAAATCCAGTGGTTTGTTTCGCTTGAGACGTCGGATTTCACCTTCGTTGTCCAAAACGTAGAGCATCTCCGGGTTCACGTGTTTGTGGAGGCGATGTTCATGCTTCCTTGCGTATTTTGCAATAATTTCATAGACTGTCTCCATCCTCAAATCTCGATGAATATCATCGTTTCGCATGTACCAAGGGGCTCCAACTATACTTTTCAGTATTTTATTCTGAAAGGTTTGGATTTTCTTAATATTTGATTTCTTGGCACAGCCCCAGATCTGTATCCCATAGGTCCAAATAGGGCGAAGGATCTGCTTATATATAAGCAGTTTGTTGTGAAGAGAGAGGTGGGAATTCCTTCCCATTAGCCAATACATCCTTCTGTACTTGATTTTAAGTTCTTCTTTCTTCTTTTCTATGTGTTTATTCCAGTTTAATTCGAAGTCAAGTGTCAAACCCAAGTATTTAACTGCTTCAGTATGCGGTATTTTATTCGAATTGATCTCAACATCCAAGATTGGGACTTTCGGTTAGTGAAGTTGATGTGGGCTGATTTTGATTCGTTCAGCTTCATTCTCCACATCTTGGTCCATTTACAAACCTCAGTAGTAGAAGTCTGTAGTTTGCGTGTTGCAGCTTCTATATCATCTCCAACAGAGAGGATAGCCGTATCATCTGCAAAGGTGGCAACAGTTGTGCCTTCTTGTTGGGGTAAGTCCCGTGTGTACAGGAGGTAGAGTACTAAACAACACAATGAGGGAGTATACTAACAATATTAAAAGTCAAAAAATCGTATATCCCAAATCCCCGAGGAGAGGACCACGTCGCTTGCCCTGGGAGACGCTTCCCCCCGCTGGGGCCCTCCTTCATTCACTGGCATGGTCGGGGGGAGGGGGAGCAGGTCGGTTGCCCTGGGAGACGGAGGCGAGAATTCCACCAGCCCAGCGTTACCACCCCCTGAATCGTCGATATACTCTGATAAGCAGGTTTCTATATAGTGTGATTATAGTGAAACTAACATATACGATGTTGTTTACGTATTATACATATTGTGCCCTGTATTGTAATCATTATTCAAACATAATTTTTTTGTGATGATTACTTAAGAGGAAAAAAAACTCCCCACTCAACGCCTCAGCTAGGGGGAAGCCCCCGAGACCCCCAGATGTTTTTGTTATCACTCTGAGCCAAAGCTTCAGGAGGTTCTTTAAAAGTTTGATAGATTGCATGGTGAGCATCTCACTATTCCCGATCATACATGATTTTTTCTGTTTTATTGATACTGATCATGAGCAGTATGTCTGATCATATACATTCAAGCCTGGGCATTCATTTTCTGCTTTTGAAACATGCATATACATATCATTTAGGGGAGTTTCGTTTACTGTATTCGTGTTTTTCATTAGGTTATAGCAGACTACATCTAATATCAGTGAGTTAAGCGGATCTCTCCAACTCACTTTAGCACGTCAAATTTGGTAGGCAGCCCTTTTGAAACAATAATGGACGAACAAAGTGAAGGGTGGCATCCTATTGAGCTGATTAGCTAAGATCTCTCCTGTTGGCTGTAGGACTTAGAAATTAATAAGGAACGTCTTTGAGATGAGTAACTAGAAACGAAGGACTTCACAGGCTCTGTTTTGATCAACTGAATGTGCTGAAAGTTATGTCGTACGTTCGATAACAACGAAATTTCATTGGGAACCTTTAAGGATATCATGGGAAATAAGGAACAACGTGCGATTTTCCAGTGAGAAGAGGAAATGAATAATAACCACGGTTCACCTAGCGACAAATGATCACTGAAATTTGACTTATGTACACCCCGTTGTAGACTTCTTTGACATTTCTGTATATTGTGTGTCATAACGTTTTTGTCCGGCTATGTCATGGCTAAAGCACATTCTAAAATCTATAATTGAAAGCCCATAGAGAACGAGACTATAGTGGTAATGACTTACTATAATGATATCGTGAGGCTGGCGATTCGAGTTCGAGTAATCTGCTTTTAAAAAGCTTTAGGCAGTCATTTAATTTCAAGCTGTATAGTTCTTTACCAGAGGATGAATTCCAATAAACTGAAAAACTGCTGATCACAAGTTGCTGAAAAAAAGGGAAAATACAGTGAGTACAGTAGTAGTCCTAGAAGTGTGAGGACTTCCCACGTAATACCCACATCTCCTTTACCTATCCTATGAAAGTAAATGTTGGGGCTGTTAATGAGAGACTGTTAGAATAATTAATTAAAATAATTGGTGAGACAGTGAGCTACACGACTCCGTGATCTTGGAATTAGAGTGATTGTCTAATTTTCCCAAGACCGAAGTTAAAGAAGCCTGTAATTTTCCTAAATCAGATTATTTGGAACGTTTAATAATCGATTTCTTAGCCCACTTCTCCATAAAATTTAAGTAGGAAAGCACCGCAAATGTCGTTCCAACTAAAACTTGAATTCACAAGTGCCAGCTAGTTTAGTATGGTTCCCTTCGTCTTGAACATTTAACTCACATTCAAGCCTTTAAGCACAATTATAAATAATTTAGTAGGTAATTAATAATACGTGTTTCATTCTATGGAGAGGTAATTCATAGTGATCATTTATTTATTTTTTTAAACAGACCGTTCTCTAATTTTTCTCAGAAGTTGCATACAAAATCCCGCATCGCTTCGAATAGGAACCCGCACAATAGCAATTTTAAATTGGTTTTTACACAAGCACAGTTGTCATTTCATCGATCTAGGAGGATAAAATCTAAAAAATTAAAGTCACACGAATTCCCTCCAGCTCCATCACTTTTGATTCACTCATTTTAAACATTCACTCACGAAAATCATATACACGTGAAAAATCGAACACTATAATCGAGAGCACAACGCCACTTCTAGCAATAAACGTGATTCTCTTGAAGAAGGGCGCACAAGGGCTACTTATAAAAACCAAGCTACAAACAAAACAAATGGTTTGGTCTTTACCAAACTAGGCACAGTTATGGAATATGGGGGATCGATTTTTACATTCCCCATGTGATGGATATGGTTAGTTGGCCCCTTCCCGATTTTAGAATCTGTCGCCTTGGGAGATGAGTCGGACGCCTGCAAGCGCCTGAATCAACTTCTGAGCGTGGCGGAGAATTAACAATGCCTGCACCTCCTCGGAATGGGCAACTATACCATTCCATCACCCTCACACCCAAAAGGAGTGCACATGGGTTTGGAGCCCTTCCTGCAGTGGGGGGCCCTCAATTATCCCCAGACACTCAAGTGGTTTTCCTGAACTTGTCACAAAAACATCGGCAACAGTTCACGAACTACAAACGTTGTAGGGGACGTAACTATTGTTATTATAAATAACAATGTTATTATAAATAACAAAAAGAGTAGAATAAATAAATATCTTAATATAACTAAATAAATTATAAAAATAGCCAATACTATTGTTATTATAAATAACAATGTTCCTAAAGGACTACAAATAGGAACTCTAAGTCAAAAGTCGGCCTGTACGAACAGTTGCTATATGTTTCTCTCTCTCTCTCTCTCTCTCTTCCTGCAGTGGGGGGCCACTGCGTTGTAGGGGACGTAACATACTATGTGTCAAATGTTCAAACACAAATAACCGACTCGAAACATGCTCTTATTTCTAATTGAACGTCATCGAACGAACACGAAATGTACGGATTCTTGTGAATACCCGGCTCAAATTCTCACCTTGAAAATAAGATTAACGGGGTCAACAGGTACTTTATCACCCCACTGAGGGATGGATGTGACTTGAAGCAAATCCAGAGTGATTCCAGCGGCACATGGTTTGCCCGGGTTGCTGAATCTGTCCTCAAATCGGATGTGGATGTCCTTCAAAGTGATTTGAACGTTTTTGATTATGTTTGCAGTAAGTTTTTCGGCGAAAGTGCTCGGTTCTGCTTGCTTGGGATTAGCTGAAACACGAATCTGAATTATTGGGTGTACTAAATCAGGAAGCCTTGAAGATCATATAGATGATATGCTTGCATGAGATGGTATGGGGTCTCACTAGATAACAATCGTTCAATTTTTAAGGTATCATAACCTCAGATCAATGTTATTTAGAAAAATCAATAGTATCAACAAATGTAAGACCATCTTACATAAGAGGAAAACGTTATGGTTTAACCATCGACCGGGGCTAGATTCTACAACTAATTTGTGAAAGTTGACAAATATTTTTCCCTTGAAATCGTGAACTATATCAACTATCTCTACTAGTTTGTAGAACTTCGAATTTGGTTGCTACACTGGACAATGCTTTCCGACAGCTCATCTGCGCCCATCATCCTTTGCTTCAAGATCCCCCCCCCCCAAAAAAAATTGAGATCAGTGTGTGAGGTCACAATTCAGCCTTCTTGGACTGCACTCCTCTCACTGCCTACAAGTAAGTGGGACAACTACTCGTGCCCAGGAAGGAAGAGAGGAATGGTATGACTCACCATTCAGCAGACATAGTTCAAAATGTTTATTGCAAGGTACCAGCTTGCCTAGTCACTGCAGGTTGAAATGAATCAGGTGAACCTTCTATCTGGTTCAACCAGCTAAGGAAGCTACTGCCCGAGTTTGTACCTAAACTCACATCACGATACATTACCATCCACTAGTCTCTGATGATGCACACTGTCTCCATGAGGACCCTGGACAGATTCCATGGGCTGGGATGCAGACAACCAATGCCATCATGTATCCTACCTCAACAGGGAGGCAGGTTTGAGGCACTTGCTACTGTTCATCTGCTGGTAGTACGGGGTCCCCTCGACCCTCTCTTCTCCAGTTTTGACATGGGAGGTTACGGTGTTACCAGACTCTGCACTCTCTGCAGATGCCTAGCCAGGTGAAAGGCCCAAAGGCAGACAATTTTTACATACCCTCTTACCAAAAAGAGGACCTACCTAAACTTACCCCAAACATTAATGGGGTTCACATGAAGCCTCTCAGTGCCATTGATAGCCTCAACCAGCAGTCAGACAAATGAAAAATTCCACCCTCCACGTTTATCGCATTAGCTGGACTACGTATCACAAAGATGAACGAACGAAGCTATTCAGCAAACGAATCAGCCCTTGAATTGACTTGAAATACTTATTCATCAAAGCACATTCTAGTGAAGAATGTGATCTGTCGATAAAATCTATCAGCATCAATGTTTTAATTATGCCATAGAATTTATCTTATTATTCAAATTAATCAAATACCAACCGAGAAAAGTAAGTATCAAATTACTTATACGTGGATCTATTACATACCTTTTTCCAATTCCAATTTTTTGGCTTTCTCGACTTTCTTCACTTCGGCCATTTTTTCATCCTGCCGGTATTTTTTGTCTTTTACGGGATCGTACTTGATGTCTGAGTTCGGCACAACCAAAACGTAGAGTCGCTCGACTTCTACTTTTACTGGAGAATTGTACAAATCTTTCCATGGTATCTGCAAGGTTAATTTACCTACAAAGAACAGTAATAGGTTTAAAGCACGATACGTCCGTTCTGACTTATTTCATTAAATTTTGACAACACAAGAACATAATAAATACAAGAAAAATTATATCAGTAAGACATTCGAATTTTAATCTCAACTTTTTTTTTTCATGGGAAAAATGTGATCATTTTTGTTTTTCATTTTAAGTATTTCATCTCAGTTCTACATTATGATCTATTCACTAACTGTAAGAAAAATAGCAGAATGAGCTGAAATATACCACAATTAGTCACACGGCTTACAAATCGGGAGGCTTTCAAGATGACCAATTCGTCTACTATTAACCTATCAGCTCAACTGAAATCGCCTGAAAAACTTACCACCTGGACAAGCATCAATTACAAGTATGCACTTGTACTTTAGATTTGCCGAGTTTTGTACTTTTAAGTAAATTTTTAACAATTCTCTCACTGATATGAATGTAACATTCATACAATGGAAGCGGAACATACCAAGATGGCCGAACACAGTCTTCACTGGAAGATCAAGATCATCAAAAGCGCCAGGGCGAATGGCCAGATTGTCAACCACAACATTACCTAAAACGGAAAAAACATTTGAAATCATAACATCATAGTATGTCATTCAAGCACATGAAATTACTAAAACTCGTAAAAATTTACTTGAGAAAATCACAAAAAACTACAAACAACGGCCAAAAATTGGAAAAAGAGTAGCTTTTGAAATCAGAAAACTGCTTAGGAAATACAGGAATTTGGGTATTTGAAGGGTCCAGGGAAAACCGACTTTTTTATATTATCCCACTTGAGGGTAGAAATATTTTTGTAGATGCTTCGTTTCTGAGTTATTCGCGGTTCAAGTTTTTTTCGTGTTTCATACTTTCCGTCATAAAAACAACCATACCTTCCCCACTTTCCAAAGAACTTTAAATATGAGGATACCGTTGGAAAGAGCATTACGCGGCCTATCTTTCTAATGCCTAACGCATCGCTTTTGTTTAGATTTAATGGTAAAAAATAAGCCCAAAGTGAAAAATGTGTCAAATTTGGGAAATTACTGGTTTTTCCAATTACTTGTAAAACCTAATTCTCTTCTACGAAAATTGTATACTGTTACTTAAAAGGTTACCCAAAAAGCCCAGCTTTCCAACGGTATTCTCAAATTTGAATTTGCTCTGGCAGTATGAGAAAAAATCCCGTTTCTGTCGGGAAACCTGTTTTTAAGGCGAAATTAGGGGTTTTGGGAATACGATACGAGATCACTCCAACCAAGATCTCTCCACTGCTCAAAACAAAGTATTCCGGGGAGAATGAGACGTCTGATTGAATGCCAAAAAAGGTTTTGTCTAGGAGGATTGGAACGTTCTGGATGAGATATAAAACGGGAGTTTGACCATATGCTCCCAGGCCGCTCAACACGTCCCGTTATGCTCGCAGTCCAGCGACCACCCCTGGCGTTATGCTCCCGCCAGTAGCGTCCGTCAGGCAGTTGTGATCCCAGCATCCAGCACGGTCCAGGTAGACTATTTCCTCCCCAAATGGTCGGTAGGCTGATGGAAGGAAATGAGTAAATTATGTGAGAGTGCAATAATTTAATGCTAAGTACTTAGGTATATACGGGGCGTAAACGCTGTCAATAATACCAAAACAGAAATCACAATCAACCGTCAATAAGGAACAATCTCATTTGAGTTGAACTTGTTAATCCATTTGTTTACAATTTTGGGAAAACATCGGCTAGAACGGACAACGGGCGAAGCGACTGACTTGATGTGGTCAAACTCCCGAGAAGATGTTATCTCCGAGCAGAGATACTCGCTGGGAGCATAACAGTGCTACGCGTGCAGAGGTTTGGGATCATATCGTCCAGCCCGCCGTTTCGTTCGGGAGGAAATAGTCTTTCCCGCGAGCGAGTTTTGACTGCTAGGAGCATAAACGTCAACGCCCTATCAATCAGCTAGAATTAGACGACTGTCCTCTATTTCTCCATGACCTCCTTACGCCACCATAAAGGGCGGGAAACACCTGTCCTGCACTCTTCCGATCCGATTTTGCCCCGAAAATCGGATCGGTGCAGGATCGGAAAGGGATGGGCACACTCCAGCTTCCCTCCGACCGCCAGTCGCCTCTCGAATGTTAACAGTGTCCTGGGAGTGTGAAGGAAAATGTTTAAGAATTTTAGCAACAGGCATTTGACCATGGTGGCACTTTCACTCGATGAGGAAGGTGATGGTGTTCGGTGACGAAGAACCAAAATAAACGTAGATTCTGGGTGCACGCTGCTTGGAAAAGCAGACCTGAAGAAGGAGAGTTTTCAACGTAGCTACCTCATTTTTTGGACGATGAAACTAAGTTCTATCAATATTTTAGAATGCCGATGGCTACTTTTAACTTGTTGGTGTTATATAATTTGAATAAAATTATATTCTTATTTTTAATTACAGAATATTCGGTAATTATCATTTGTTTGTTGGCAATTATAGCCCATCCATTTTCTGTCGCCATTTCGTATAATCAGGAAACCGGTGTGTTGGAGCTAGCCTCTGTCTATGCAGTGTCATCTTGTTTTAATTAAAAGTAATCTAAAACTTACATCTGCAGTCATCGGCTTCTTTCTCCCATAAACTCCAACAATTAATAGTTGGAAGCAAACGTAAATAAAAGGTTTGGTCGTAGAGTACCGGACATTCCCTCACACACTCAATTAGCTCTCCGGTTTGATAGACATTGTTATTTAATTTAGTTTGAAAAAACCACCACAAAACGGCACGAACAAATTCACTAGAGCTTGGAAAATGAGAGCACGGCCGCTCTAGTGCTCCCACAAGTTGGACAACGAATAGGTTCCGATTCCGGTGCACGATCGGAAGCGAAATCGGAGTCGGATGGGAGTGGGATCGGTCGTTTGTCGGAAAAGTGTGAACCACAGGGTTTCAAGTTCGAATACATTGCCCTCTACGACACCCGTCCGACTGCATGATCGGAGCTGGATCGGAAGAGTGCAGAGCAGGTGTGCCCCGGCTTTAACTTCAATCACACATACACCCTAAATATGAATGAAACTAAAATTTCGTAGATGTTTTTCACCATGTCAAGTGCATTGGACAACGGTACTCGACCTGGCGCCCTGACGTTAACTTACCGTTAATTCCGACGTTAACCCAGTAAAACTTCGCCTTGATGTCACCCCACAAGTAAAAGTGAAGAGGCGTCAGGGGAGGAATCAACAATGGGCTCTGGAGAATCATCACGCCACCATCAAGTCAAGAAGCGTCAGGAATGGAGGGCATTTGGAGCAATTTTTGTAATTAAAAACAATCGAAATTACAGTTGGATATCCCATCCAGAACGTTCTGGACCAAAACTTTTTCGGCATTCACTCAGAGGTTTCATTCTCCCCAGATTACTTTGTTTTAAGCAGTGGAGAGATCTTGGTTGTGTCACGATTCAAATCGTATACATCTATACATTTTACAGGTGATTGAAAAAACCAGTAATTTCCCGGATTCGACAGTTTTTTAATATTTGGCTAATTTTTTCCCCATAAAACCTAAACAAAATTTAGATTTATTATTTTCCATAATGAACCTTTGTAATACAGTGGAATCCGCTTAATGGCACCACTTTGGGACCAAACCTTTTTGTTCACAATAAACGACTGGAACCAATATACGAGGCCAGAGAAAAGGGCGAGAGAAAAAAGCGAACGATATCAAGTATACCTACGAACGAAACGGAGTTTTATTACTTATAGAACAAAGTGCTAAACAATATTGTTCTAAAAAAAAAAAAAAAAATTATGTATAGTGGATTGAACTTTTGATTCCTCTACAACTTTTTTCACATAACTTTGGAAGCCGTAATGAGGTTGGAAATTCGGATGCCATGGAGTCCTCTCTAAAAACTTCCAGGATTTCTTTCGATGTTGGGGCTTGATGTTTGGTGTTTCTTCTTTTTCCTCATCGTTGGAATCATTTGGAAAAATTTCCAAGAGACACTTTTGGGCGGAATTAACGCGTAGGAGTCGAATCGGGCATAACTTGTGGGACACCTTTAAACACCTTTATCCCTAAGCTCTCTACTATTCGTACTTATAGATTAGGCGGGCCGGTTAATGATTGAACCCTCAATGTCAAATGTCTTCAGCTTTCTACCCGAGGCGTCAGATTCTCCCAGGGTAATTGAATATTTATAAGGTAGACAGTACAGGCAGATAGTTACCTACTTACGGCAACCTTGGCCCGACGACGTGCGTCAAGTCCATTACCAAGTTTTTATACCTAGCAGAACTTCTCGCGAGACTGGATTTCAAACTCTAAGAATAATACAGCTAGAATAATTACCAACATTTGATTAATACTATACGATGGGGGGTAGGTAGAGGAACCTAGTTTAGAGCTGACATCCACTGCAGAAAAACCTCAGTCTCTGATTCGTGGAAGCTGGATCTTAAAAAGCCTGTTTGCTGAGACTATTTGTTACTGTACGGTAAATAGACGCCCAGACGAAGAATTTACGACAAATTCAAGCTCACAGAATGGTCAGGACTGAAAAAGTGTCGCATCACTCCGATTAAGTGAAAAATACGCACGGGGAAAATTCGGGTTTTGGATTTTTGAAAAGTGTTTCCCACAATATAGGAACAACAACAAAAAACTTTATTTAGATAAATTTTCCATTTTGACCTTCTCTAATGGCAAAAGAAGGATTTTTTCTCATTTTTGGGTAGTCTCACACCCGCTTGGATCAATTATAATAGGCGTTCCAACGCTGACGAAGCCTTACTCCAGAGGGACGTCCTAGCAACTGGGGGCGACACTCGAGTTTTTCCCTGCCAAAAACTATAGTATGGAAATGCCACGGTTCAATCATTTAACTATCGGTCAAAGTGTTTATTTTATTTATTGCACTTCTGGGTTCATTGAGGCATTGGAGACACCTTGGTCCACGTCAGAGCAACAGAGTAGAAAAGAATTGGATTTATGGCCACAGATAATTACACATGTAAATGGACACTACGCATGGTGGAAACTATCCTCCGTCATAGTAAATTTAACTGTGTCAGGAGGGGTTGGAATTTAGATGTTGATTCGAAATATCACTCTATATATGGGTGAACAAGACAATATATAATTATTTTTAAAAGCTTATGAAAAAGGAGGATTGACTCGTGGAAATAAGGAGGAATTATTGAATGAAACGCCTTCCCGACATCATAGCATCGCAATCCGACAGACTAGTGCTGACGGGGTATGAAAAATCTGGTTTTCAGGACGCCCCTCTTAGTTTGTCAGTAGAGGGACGTCTATTGATGCAGGAGGGTATGAGGCAAAAAAAAAAAACATGGGAAAACAAATAATTGCATACAAGTCCGTTCCAGACCATTCTAAAACCGAATATTCGAAAAAGATAGCGTCACTAAGATCTTTGGACCTAGTGTGAAATGTCTCTTATTTGCCGATGACCTTAAGTTGCCATGTTCAAACTCAATAGGATTGCGATGCTCTTCAAGACGCTATCAACCGGCTTGAGGATGGTGTGCGACGAACCACCTATTCTTGAACCCAGTTAAATGTTCCGTAATAAGCATTCACCGTCAGACTCTGCCAATAATTTCCAGTTACGTTCTCGGTAACGAGCCACTTCGTCGATCTTTCGAGTTGACGGACCTGGGAGTGACCATTGACCAGCATTTTTGCTTCTCTGGCCACATCGAGACTCTGGCAGGGCCATGAAGAAACTGGGTTTTTAAAAGAGGAACTGTAGGGAATTTACGAGCATTCGAGCTATTTTGACCCTGTACAAGGATTTAATTCTACCTATCTTGGAGTATGCTTGTATAGTGTGGTCACCATCGTACGCTTCCCATAGGTTTTTTTTTTTTAGGTACTTGGCCTATAACCTTGGCATCCCATCCGTAGAAGTCGACTACGAGTATTTGCGACCAAAATGTAATTTACGTACCTTGGAGAGACACCGTATTTCCGCAGACCTCACTTTCCTTTACAAACTTTTGAATAATGAAGTTGACTGCCCATCCCTCCTCTCAAGGATCGCCATCCATATCCCTCGGATTGCTGCTCGGTCGCCCTGACTTTTCATCGTTCCATTCTCCCCCACGAACTACCACAGAAATCATCCCCATAATAGAATACCAAGAAGTGCCAACCTTGTTATCATTATATCCTGACTTTGATTTTTTTCATTCCTCCGTCCCATCTCTAAAGAAGATTGTTCATACCTCCCCTGTTAGTTTTAATTAAGTAAATTCATTTATATATTTTTTTCTTCAAATTTTCAATATTGATTGAATATTGATTTGATTGATACATTGATTTATTATATTACATGTAGACTGCTGTGTTCTTTTTATGTATTGGGCTTGCCCGTATGTCTGTGTGTGACACATTTTGTCGACGTTGTCCAGCCTGCAAATTTTAACCAATTTTCATGATTCTTTAGTGGTTAGATTCCAATTTTACTTTAGTTGTGCAAAAAAACTCCAGAAATTTAGAATTTCACGACGGAAAAGAGGAATTGGAGAGGGTACTGCCGAAAAAACGTTTTCTTGCAACAAATGTTATCTTCCCTATTCAGGTTATAATTCTCCATCGATTTTCATGATTCTTATTTAGTTCAACCCCATTTTCAGTTTAGTTGTGCAACAGACCTCTGAAATTTCGCTATTTCTATTAGGAGAGAGAATGAGAGTACGTAAGTTAATACATAAAAGCGCTGCTCATACAGCTTATATTGTATTCATCATCAATCATTTACGATTTTAGTTTTAGTATTTAAACATACTTACTTCAACTCATTCAATTTTCATTATGAAAAGCGGCGCATGGTTAGGGTAGTAGTGATAAATCTTTAGTTTTTCGCTATTTTCATCTGATTTAATTTATTAAAAAACGTCTCTCCTAGTCTAGTTGTGCAAAAAATTTTGGAAATTTTAAATTTTCTCTTAAGCTCTACTCATAGAGCTTATATGGCCGATTTTCTTGATTAATTTTTGTTCGATTGAGAACTTCTGTGTTGTTTTAATACAGATGCAGATCTTTTTTTAGTTTTATTATGGGAGGGAATGAATAAAGGG
>JAVIWC010007145.1:0-71769 GCA_031894815.1 Creontiades dilutus
GAACAGAGATAATTTTTGAGCAATTTTGATGAAAAATCGCGAAAATAACCATGAATGAAGCGTTTTATCGAAAAAACGGACTTCAGATTCGTGTTCAGCACCCCGAAAAACCCTTTAGAGAGTAGGTTTGAAAGCGATTAAACAGAGTTAATTTTTGAGCAATTTTGATGAAAAATCGCGAAAATAACCATGAAGGAAGCGTTTTATCGAAAAACGGACTTCAGATTCGTGTTCAGCACCCCGAAAAACCGAAAACCCCCTTAGAGAGTAGGTTTGATGCTGCGAAAACTTTGAGAAAAAAAAAATGTACCAGGTGCAGGCTAAGCAATTGACTTTGAGGAAAAAAAAAAAAAAAAAAAAAAAAAAAAAAAACGGAAAATAGTAGCTTTGTGAATTTTGGCCTCATGATTTAAAAAAGAAAATAAAGGTTTGGGTCAAGAAGTTGTTGGAAGATCGCGTTAACTACTGTGACTGGTAGTTGCTCCACATTGTGAATGTAGACGATTATAAAAACTACCTCCGAATGAACAAATCCGCATTCACGCTTTTACTTGAAAAAAGTCTTACTGGAAGAGGAAGAAACAAGCGTTTAAACTGAAATCATTTGTGCCTTTATCACTTGTCTCAGGAATCCATCGCCCATTGTGTCTTTAATTATATGTTTAAAACAAAGGAGAAGATCAAAACAGAAACGAAATCCCCGATTCCTTGAGGAGATTATTGGCCGAAATGCTTCAACTGTCTACGTGTGATTGAGAAAAGTTGGATAACTGTGATCCGACAGAGCCATTCACTTTCCGACTCCGTCACTTGTTGGACGTTGGACTTTCGTGATGGGCCTCTGAATGTTCCGACTCGCCGGACTAGACTTTAGGGATTGGTGTCGTTGAAAAGCTATAGGTATTTATCGAGACAAAACAGTCTCAGAGTGGTCATCGACTTTCGCAAGTGGAACAGGCTCTGAGATCAGTTCGGAGACAAGTCCGAATTTGTCTCCGAGAGCCCACCGGTCACAAGTGGAAATGCGTTTTCTAGCTCTACGTCATTTTGTCGAAAGTCTTCCGAGTTAAAAGAAGAATTTTGAAGTCTCTGAACTTGAGTATCGCGTTTGTGTTTGCGTTCCGAATTTTGTGTGTGTGACCATCAACCTGTCGTGAGGAGGAATTGCAGCTCGACATTTGGTGTCTTTTTCACGATCTGGTGTTTCACCGAATCGAGAAACTTTCAAATTGCATGCAGACATCCTTATGAAATTTCAAAAAACAATGGGCATCTCGATCCAATTTTACGGTCTCACTCACGAGTGGAACGTTTCGATCCGCCGATCCACCATTCACTTCCAACACCCAAACTCCCTTTTTTGAATTTTCGCTTTTTGGCGAACGATTTAAAGTTAACTATCAAGGCGAAAGCTTGCTCCGAATCCATTGTAGACGAGCACTGGACAAAACTGTCTCCCGACTGCTCTCAACGCTCGGTCGGAAGGTTGGTATCGATACTCCAAATATCGGTGGACAAGTATCGATATTTATAAATATCGAGTATCGTTTTCAACATCAATTTTTCAAAATTGAATTGCAAAAAACCTAATTGTATCTACTTAAACAGAAAAGTAGATGATCTTTGTTTTGATTTTTTGAAACTGTGAGAGGTAAGGTAACAGTAACAGTAGGTACTAATGGCGTTATATAGCTTCCTTCCTACTTCTCTTCCTGTTTTCTTCATAGTATTAAAGCCACTATTCTTTTACATTAAAGATTCCATTACAAGTGTCCAAAGATTGGTTGGTGAGTTTTTTGAATAATAAGAAAATCAACCAAAGAAAAATATTAAAACCAATTTTTTTAAGCCAGTGAGAAAAAACTTACCGATATTTCGAAATATCGGAATTGAAGTATCGATACTCGATATTATAGGAGGGCCCAGTACCGATATAAAAATATATGTTTTGAAATATCGGGTATCGATACCCATCCCTACTAGACTTACAAGCCAACAACCCCATTCACACTCCAACATCGGATGTCGGATAACAAGTTGGATGAAAAATCGGGCCGTGAATGGCCCGTTTAATAGATTACTTTGTTAGACACACAAAGAACATTCTGCATGCAAATAATTGAATAATGAACTGATCATTGACTTACCGCTTCCAGTCGACTGCGTACTTCTCGCTGCTTCACCGCCCGATTTGTTCACTGTAGCCCGATCTTTAACGCGAAATTACACTTCAGGACTTGAAATCACCGACAATAGAAATCTCAATAAGTAAACAAATCGAAAAGGAAAACAATTCGGACTACGAGGTACCGAACGGTTCACATTCGTGAAGCGAGGGATCCGGAAAGAACACGCCCGAACGAGCTGCTACGTGGACGGAGCTGTTACGAGGACTGAGCCGAGGGGGGAACTGCGTTGGTCGAGCCGGGCGAGGGGACTGATCCGGTAAAAGGAATAGCAGGGCGCGGCGCTCTAGGTGGATGCTACCCACTCGGCAGTCTAGCATCCACCCACTTCCCACGAAAGAAACTCCCAACACGCCGCTGAACGATTCTATTCGATCGTCCCTCTAACGTAATAGCGTTTTCGTTTCGCCTTCTCTGTATTCGTTGTTACCAACGGAACAATAGGAAGTGGTATACAAATCAAAACAACTTTATCTATTCGTATAACTCGCTCGATAAAAGGAACGAGTCTTCGGAATCAAATGGGAACCGGCGCCAAAATAATCAAATACCATTGGCCGATGCGGCTCGTTCCTTGGCCAATGAGAAGGCTCGATTGCGGATTCGGTCCCCCAATGAACTGGAACAATTCCGAGGATCTGAATCGTTCGACGGAATGAACGAATCCGGATTCGTTTCGTCAAAAGAAACGACTTTTCCCGTCACTAGTTCGTACGTCGATAGTTCGTCGTTCTATTCTATCATTCTGATCGATTTCAATCACCAGCAGTTGGTGATCCACCACTGATGTTTTGTCTTAAATTAAGATTAAACTGCCTTATCAAGATCTGAGATTAAAAATCCTTTAATTTCATTTTCCCATTATTCATCCTGTAAAATCGGGCAAATAGACCCTCATACCTAGCGTGCTTTGTGGATTGCATTCTTCTATTGGAAAGCTGTATTGTACTACAGTATTAGTGTGCATTTGTTAGGTACCTAGTTTCATTGGTCATTATCGAAAATGATTAATTAAATTAAAAATGGGTTTCGCAAAGGTCGGAGCTGTTTGGACACTGCAAAGTTTAATTGTTATTAATACTCGATTGCTCAAAAGGCAATTTGTGGCCTTTATTGATTTTTCGACAGACTTTGACAGCCTAATCTACAGTAAGCTCTGGACAAAGCTATATAATTCTAATATCAGTGCTAAATTTGTGAACATTCTAAAATCATTGTATAATAATTCGTCCTTAAAAATTCGCGTTGATGGTAGGGACCCTAAACCATATTATATGTCGGAGGGGGTTTTACAGGGAGACGTACTGTTTAAATGATTAGAATCAATTCGGCAGGTAAGGAGATGTTAGATAGGTCGAGATCATTTTACAAACTGTGGCTTTTTAAATGAAATCCATGAAACCTACCAGCGAGTATGGGTGTGTGACGAATAAAACTATTTCTATTTCTTATACATTGCATAGATTCGTCTGTAGTAGAAGTTCGAAAATGAAATTTAATTCATCGAACAACGCATCTAAGTAATCTATTTAAATCATTAACAACCTCTTTCAATGATGTTGATTAGGTATATGTACAAAAATAAACGATTTATCTTTGTACATAAATTGAACTTTCTTTACTTCTTGTTTTCCTGTTACATTATTCCAAATCTTTGAGGTTTTTTTTTACGGTTTGTCTGTTTCTTAAATTATAATTTTCTCTCTTTCCATTACTTCCTTCCATCCTGTCATTGTTTTGATGTGTTTCGTTTTCATCTTCCCTTTTGACTATAACATCCTTCCGATTCCTACGATATTTCCTGCCAAGTTCATTTCGTACCCAAATAGATCGTGGGGTGTCGGCGTTCCTTGTAGCTTTACCCGGAGCCCATTTGTTTTTATAGCGAAAAATTATTTGATCACCTGGTTCAACGTCTTTTTAAATTCCTAGTACGCTTATCGCATTGTTGTTTCTGGATATTTTGGCCTCGTATTAGGTGCTCTCAAACTTTTTTTCGCTTGATCATTTCAGGTTCTAGTTCCTTTTCGTTTATTGTAGTTTTGTTTCGAAGGATTCTATTAAAAAATAATTAACTTTGAGAACAATTAGCAGGGAGTTTCTGTAATGAAAAAGTAAAATATATGGATCTTGACAAAATTGCTCAAATATAAACTTTGTTTAATCGCTTTCAAACCTACTCTTTAAGGGGTTTTTCGGGGTGCTGAACACGAATCTGAAGTCCTTTTTTCGATAAAACGCTTCCTGCATGGTTATTTTCGCGTTTTTTCATCAAAATTGCTCAAAAAAAAACTCTGTTTAATCGCTTTCAAACCTACTCTCTAAGGGGTTTTTTCGGGGTGCTGAACACGAATCTGAAGTCCGTTTTTCGATAAAACGCTTCCTTCATGGTTATTTTCGCGTTTTTTCATCAATTGCTCAAAAATAAACTCTGTTTAATCGCTTTCAAACCTACTCTCTAAGGGGTTTTTCGGGGTGCTGAACACGAATCTGAAGTCCGTTTTTCGATAAAACGCTTCCTTCATGGTTATTTTCGCGTTTTTTCATCAAAATTGCTCAAAAATAAACTCTGTTTAATCGCTTTCAAACCTACTCTCTAAGGGGGGTTTTTCGGGGTGCTGAACACGAATCTGAAGTCCGTTTTTCGATAAAACGCTTCCTTCATGGTTATTTTCGCGTTTTTTCATCAAAATTGCTCAAATATAAACTCTGTTTAATCGCTTTCAAACCTACTCTTTAAGGGGTTTTTCGGGGTGCTGAACACGAATCTAAAGTCCGTTTTTCGATAAAACGCTTCCTTCATGGTTATTTTCGCGTTTTTTCATCAAATTGCTCAAAAATAAACTCTGTTTAATCGCATTCAAACCTACTCTCTAAGGGGTTTTTCGGAGTGCTGAACACGAATCTGAAGTCCGTTTTCGATAAAACGCTTCCTTCATGGTTATTTTCGCGTTTTTTCATCAAAATTGCTCAAAAATAAACTCTGTTTAATCGCTTTCAAACCTACTCTCTAAGATGGTTTTCGGGGTGCTGAACACGAATCCAAAGTCCTTTTTTCGATAAAACGTTTCCTTCATGGTTATTTTCGCGATTTTTCATCAAAATTGCTCAAAAATTAACTCTGTTTAATCGCATTCAAACCTACTCTCTAAGGGGTTTTTCGGGGTGCTGAACACGAATCTAAACACGTTCTGTGCGGACCTTGAATGTATGGCTATAGGCTGAAAAAAAAATGTTTTCTGATAGACTCCACTAGAACCACCCCAAACCCAGATTCCTTCCAATTTTGAGTAAAATTGTCCTTTATAAGCATACTCATAAGAAGAAAGGTTCAAATTTTGAAAACTCACCGAAGTATCAAAGCATTAAATATCGCAGTAAGAAACGTGGAACAGCTGATGAAGCTCGAAAATGTCCTGCCTACGGGAAACGTTTTAACCTCTTGTAATGGGTATAACCATTTTGAGGTAGGGTGTTTTGTTAAAAGTAGAAATATAAGTTAAAAAACAAGTCGTACAAATAAGAAAAACACAAGAGCAGTAAATATTAATGAAGAGGATAGCGATGATTCGGTATATGTTGATTATGTTAAGGTCGATAAAGTTAAGGAGAAAAATGAAGGACGATAATGCGTGTTCGATCAATGGTAAAATAAAAGATATTCATGTGAAATTTAAACTAGACACTGTTAGTCAAGTAAATATTCTCCCATGGAGAATATTCGAACTAATTAATAAAGACAAAAAGTTAAAACTACAGCCTAGTGTCATTAATCTGTCTGCGTATAAGGGTGATTCTCATTTAACGGGACAATCGGGGTTTTGATTCTGACAGTAAACTTTTGTTCTCCTAAATTTATGATTTTTTTATTATACAATCTGGATGTTACTCTAATGGTATAGTGATGTACAAGCTCTGTACCTTGATTCCTCAAAATTCGGGTTTTAAAATTTTATAGGTTACGAGAATGGTATGTATCCATGACAATGAGCTTTGTCAACCAAATAACGATGGAATTACATAAACGATGTGTAGCTAAGGTTGAATGAGACAGATACCTATCTGATTTCAGTTTTTCCTGATTTTGTGCTAGAACAAGTATCACATTTTAATATTAGTATTTATTTAGTATCAAATACCAAACTTGGAAAAAAATAGTTTCAAACAGCCATGACGGTTTTTGTGTACCCACAACAATGAAGTTTAAAATCGCCATGACAATGAGAAATCAACATTAACCTTCTGCAATTAGGAGTCTAATGAACACTTATGGAAATTGTACTTGCATTAAATAGAGTTTTTACATCTCTATCCCATAATGAATGCTAAACGAATCAATAAGATTGATTAAGAGTGATTTTCTAACCTATAACAATGAGAAGTACGAAACGTACACACCTGTTTTATAAACGGCTAATCATTTTTGAGCCCCAACTGTACAGAAATGGCGGAAGCATGGTATTTCCTCAAAGAGCAGGTTACCAACGCTGAAAAAACTTTGAATTGCCAAAAAATGTCCTCATTTGAGAGAGCTAAGATGATTTCTTTCAAACCCATGAAAATGAGACAGAAGGTTTGGGACAAACTTTGAGCACTTGATCTAAAAGTTAGTCCCACTTGTAAGCGCACTAACATCCAGTAACTAATTCTAAAAAAATACTAGTTAAAATATTTCCGGTAAAACGTACTTTGAGAGGATAAAATTTCGGATTATGTTTTATCGTTTATCGTAAAGACGGATCGTCCTTTTCCGTAAGAATTCCAATGATTTTATAAGCCTCTTATTCAAGTAATTCCACGAATTCTGTACGGGGATAAAAAATATTTCTTTAGTTGTCACTTAAATGATTCAATTCTATGAATTTTACTAAGAATCCCCATGCAAAGGTAGACATTCCTTATCGAATTTGGATGTGTTACTCATCATGAGTCGTTAGGAAGATCATGTAGGTAATGGTTGGAGAGCAAGATGGCTTTTACAGTAATGGCCAGTTTGTGATGAATTTTCATCTATTTTGATTTATCATTAGTCAGTAAGCACTGTGATCTGTTCTTGAGATCTCTTTTAGTTTGTAATGTCCTTAAAAATTAATATTTTCATTTTGCCTCCAGGGTCTTTTTGACAAGTTTCCTCGTAAACCAATAGTAGCAGCGATCAGTGGATATGCGGTTGGATTGGCATTTGACCTGGCTCTCTGGTGTGATTTTAGAGTTACGGAAGACACTGCTGTTCTTGCTTCCTATGCTCGCAACGCAGGTAATTAATTTAAGATTAATGCATTGAATACGAAGCTTACGAGAGTTGTAAGGGGCTTCGGTGTAACTGGACCGTAATATCTCTTTCCTTCAACTAAAAGAGGTATTTTCAGTTGGTTTCCGTTTCGGCATCCTATTTTGGAGCGCTCTAGCTGAAGGTCGGACTCCCCAATCATAAGAGTAACATTGCAATTATAGATTCTGACTATTGAGAACTTTGAAACGTGAAGAGAAACATTTAGGTGTCCAAGTAACGAAGCCATAGTAACATCAGCTCCTCAAAAATAATTTATTTTTAGTATTAAACTTGATACTAACTTTACTTAATACTTAATGAATGGAATAAAAAAGTGCTCCACAGTGAAGCAGCCCAGGTACTCTCATTCATTCTGTACTATTCTAGCCGTGGACATTACGACTTAACTAGTTATTAATTTTTTCAAGGTATTCCTGTGAACCGTACACTTGTTGATCGCTTGGTTGCTTGCGTTGGCAGTCAAAGGGCATTAGACTGGCTACTGACAGGTCGGCAGGTAAAGCCGAAAGAAGGTTTGGAAGCAGGTGCTGTTACTAGACTCGTCGCCTGTGGTACAGGTAAACTTGCACATAACAGTAAAAAAACGTCTGCCAAGTGGGTGTGGCACATGCCACAGCCAATTAGGCGGAGTAAATATTGAATTAGGGTAAATTTATTGTTATGTAGGAGCATAACTTGAGAAAATAAAGGTAGGCATGTTCAACTATCGAACAAACTATAAAATGTACCAAATCCGAACAATCCCTGAAAATTTCATCGAAATCAGTCATGAACTCCCGGAGTTATGCGTGTAACAAGGATTTCACGTTTGCGGATGCGCAGAGGACACTATTGATTTGGGGGTCATGAAACTCATAGGGAACCATCTACACATCAAACCGAACAATCCCTGAAAATTTCATCGAAATTGGTCAAGAATTCCCGGAGTTATGCGCGTAACAAGGATTTCACGTTTGCGCATGCGCAGAGGCTATTATTGATCCGGGGGTCATGAAACCTATAGGGGACCATCTACACCCCAACCCGCACGATCCCTGAAAATTTCATCAAAATCGGACTAACTTCGTGTAGTTTTGCCCGTAACAAGGATTTGCTGACAGACAGACACGGAACCAAAATTGTTCAGAAAGGTCTAAAACGCAAAATGCGAGTGGAATTTTTGATTTTGGTGACAAAAAAAAAATTTTCACATTCCGAAAGTGAAAACTATGCTTCCGCTACCTTGGTAGACTCGGAAGCAATATTGCTGTTGTTTCTGCCATCCATGTGTTGAATTTGTCGTCAACCCTCGAACTGTGCATTTCATTGAGTATCCATCCATTATGATCCGTGTTATTTGTGAAAAATTAATCAAGGCCAGATAAAAATTGTGGGAGTTATGTGCCTGTCGAGAATTAGCAGATATGTCCAGATGCTTTCAGAAAGATGTGTATAAAAACATTATAAGAGTCGAAATTCCTTGCATGATAATCTAAGAATGTATTAAACAACGCCATTATTTTGCTTCATTTGCCGTCATTTGGACAGATAATTTTGTTTTGGTTGTTTGTTGTTACCAGATCGTCCTCACACAGGCTTATACAAATGGTAATTTCAGTTTAACAGGTTTAGAAACAAAAATTGATCCGTTCTCATGTCGTAAGTTTTATTTACAGGTCTTGGCCAAGCAGTAAACTTCGCCCATTCATTGGCAAATATGCCACAATCCACTATGAGAGCGGCCAGAGCTATGATCTATTTAAAATCTGATAAGTTTGAAAATAAAGAACAAATTCATAGTGAATGGGAAATTAATCACGCAGGAGCAATGAAGGTTTGTAAATTAAGGAAGTTTAATTAATAGAAATTTTGTCATTACAGACTGTTTCTAAGCTTTTAGTTTGTATTAACGGCTAGATTGATCTATGTAGTGAACAAAAATCGTGGATCAGGACCTATTGATCGACGGAATGGATAAAGCAAAGTACATTTAACAATTACAAGTGAGCCATATGAGTACCAAGTACAAATGTTGAAGTAAAGTTGTTACAAACAACCCACATGTGAGGCATTTGAAAAAAAAATCAACTCTGATCGATCGATCATCATGTTGGACTATTCTCAACTATTATCTTTTATTTTCAAACCCTTTCAATTCCAGTAATTTGTAGCGACCTCAGAGTGTTTACGCCATTTTATAATTATCTATGATTTCCAGGAAGTCTTGAATGGTCTTCACCGTACACAGTCGGGAGACGTTCGTCAGAAGCACACAAAGTGACTGCCCATTGGCCATTTATGTTCAATCATTCTAAACGTCAAGAGATTTCATTACTGAACTATGATGAAGTTTGAAATCACTAAAATCTGATGTTTATATTAAAAAGTTAGAACACAATCTCAACTGTGTAGTTACCAGATTATATTTGCAGTTAGTATGAATGCCACCAGTGTACAAAAGTAAGTAGTTTTTTTTTACAATTTTACAGCGTTTATTGTTATCTTTTATTCATTCACGTTTACCTCAAAATAAAAAACATAAATTCAACTTATAATATGTAAATACTTATGCCTAATTAACAATGTTTAAAATCCCAGCACTATTTTAAAGGAAAGGCAGGTTTACGGTGCCTGGGAATGACAGTCGATGAACAGAGGACAATACTTGGTAATGTTAATTAAAACCATATAGTACCCACTTTCATTTCTCATTTTCATTTGAATTGCTTGTTGAAACGTCCTCAACGGTTTCCACGGGTTTTGGGTTGGAGTTCATTTTTTCCTTGACAGTGGATTTCATGTAATTCCAGTATTTAGCTCGTACATGGTCGTACCGGTTAGCCAATTCATCACAAAGCTGCAACAGAAAAGTTCATCGACAAATAAATCTTAAATCTTGAGTTAAATAATTTTAACCGAATACATTGATTAATTAGTATTATTTTGTTTTGCTGAATAAATAATTGTTGAAGCATCGTACTTTACAGTATTTAAAGGGGAAAACTGACCCAATTTTTGATTGACATGAATCTTGACATAACCCAATAGAGTTTTGAGTTTTTAGCGATTTTCTTAGAAAATAAGGATATTGATTTGCTTTCAAAATGTAAAAAAATTGTCTTCATCTTGCATTGTCATGGAAAATCCGTTTTGAGGTATTTTGTATGAAGCATCGTGCAAAACAACTACACGTGACTTCCCTATCACATATTGACAAAGTCTGGATATATTGAATTGCTCAAATTTCAATAATTTTATTTGAAAAATTACAAAAACGGCTAAAAACCGTTAAACTTATATTTTCTGGCAGAACCTTACTCGAAAATAGTTTATCAGCCATGAGTCTTTTAAAAATCCAAAATCTTTGGATTTCGCAGCTTGAATAGAAGAATATCATTTATATAAAAAAATTGTTGCAGACAAAGTGTGCAAATTTCAAATTAATTTAACAAGAGTATATGAAAATTTTAGAAGATTCGCTCATACGATCATGCTATGTAACTGGAACTTTTCTTGAACCCTTCGCTACACAGGTAATTCAAGGAATGCAGTACGTACATGAATATTAAGATAAGTACGTTCAAGGATGGAAATAACAACAAAATGTAACGGAGAAAGCTACGAATATATTCACTAACCCCTACCAGCAGCATCGACTAACGCTGGTGAACTAATTGCATAATTAAATCACCATTAAAAGTAGAATTAGATAACAATGCAAACAGTTATCTTTATGATCAGGCTCAGAGGAATGAGAAAGTATAATACCTACCAATAGCTACCCTAATTCCTGACAAGTTCAGGTCATGACAATCGTCCAATCATTACCACCGACATTGCTAATGGAGGACTCTCTCTTGGAAATATACTAATAGCGAAATCGTTATATGAAAGCAAAAAGAAAAACAAACATACAATCACTCACCTGGAGAGCTAACTCATCCCGTTTCGGATCATCCCCTTCAATCGCCATATCAATTAGCATGCCCAAAAGGTGACGGGATTTGTTTCCTGAAGAATAAAGTTTGTCGCAGAATTCCACGACTTCACTCTCTAGCACCCCATGCTCCATGTGAATTAGCAACCTGAAATATTTTCGATGTCATTATTTATTGCATGCTTGAACAGCGAATCGCAAGTCATTCAAGTTCCGAACCAATTCGTTTGAGATGCACAATATTTCATAACATGCATGAGAAAATGGTGTTTTGGCACCATAATCGAAAAGTTTGACACAGTACCAGAGAATAAAAGTGGCATTTTCCGATGTTATGTATGACATAATATCATTGGAACAGTAATACCAATGTAAGAAATTATAATACCCTCGGTTTGGTTGGGTTTGTAAATCATGATTATCAAGCAAAGTTGTCAGCTTCTGTGTTTAGACAACATAGTTGAAAATGCGAGAACTAACTACTTAGTACAATTCATTGATCCATTGATGCTTCATACCAATTGAATATATTTCTTAACCCTTCAGCCGATTTTACTAGGCTGCTGCCGAGTGATATGCATTTTTCTAGGTCCTGATTGCCCTCCTTTGACTTCTTCAGGTGTATGTGTTCTTCATTGTCCCATAGTCTTCCAATGTTTAGCCGAGGCTCAAGGTGACAGAAATGGGGGTTCGGTTTTTTTTTTTCGCAGTAAGCTAAGGGGATAATGATTCAGCTAAGTAACCTCCAACACTCTCCTCATCTAACACTTTTCACGTACAAACAATTGCTGCGAGAAAAATTCAACTTCCACATTTCCTGCACCACAATATTTCACTCTTCAGATTGATTAAACATGGACTACATCTTGAGCTGTAATATCCCCATTCCTTACCTTCCTAAGAAACACTGCCTACTCGACATACATGATGAAATCCAAAAAGGAGCGTCTTTGGGATTGTTGGACCATAATGAAGGTGAGAATGATTAGGTAAGTGTACACCAAAGGCAGGCAAGTAAAAGCACATTAAGTTTTTTTCTATTATCATATTGTTTGAATTTAGCAACATAATTTCCTGCACCACATGATATAGACATTGAAAATTATTATTGACTAAAGAACTTCGTTCAATTGCGAAGTAAATGGTGAATTAGGGAAATTTATTGTTATGCAGGAGCGTAACTTGAGAAAATAAAGGTAGGCATGTATCAACATTGAACAAATTATTACACCTAATAAGTGCACATCATCGTTCAAAAACTCCTAGTGATGCTTGTGGCAAGGATTTCACGTTTCTGCGCAGAGGCTCATTGATTGTCAGCTGTAATCCCTATCCCAATTGGTCATTCCTTACCATTCACAAATGAAATACTGCCTGTTAACTCGAAATATGGTAAATGTAACAATCAAATCCAGTAAGGCTACTATTGATCATCAAAAGGAACGTCCCTTTGGGATTGTTGGACCATAATGAAGGTGAGAATGATTAGGTAACAAGTGTTTACACCAGAGACGCAACTAGTTCCAAGCGCTCTCGTTCAATGTAGTTTTCAGAACAGGAACAATCTGAAAAGTTTGGCCCGGAGTTATGCGCGTAACAAGGATTTCACGTGTTAATTGCGCATGCGCAGAGGCTACTATTATTCCGGAGATATTAAGTAAAAGCACATTACACACAGACAGACACGGAACCAAAAGTTTTTTTCTATTATCATATTGTTTGACTTTTAGCAACATAAGTAACCATTTTAGTCCATAAAAAAGCAGAGAAATATTAATGTTCCTTTCCAATTAACAATTTTGCAACTTGACTTTCACTGAATAAACAGTTATTTTTGTGCTGACGCAATAAAATGAGGTAAAACAGTATTTATTATAAATATTATTTACCCTCGCAAGTAGTTCCAAGCACTCTCGTTCAATGTAGTTTTCAGAATTGCCTTCAAGGCGAATGATATTTCTTTTCTAATTTGATCTGGATCTGCAAGTTTGCCCGTGTGCAGAATAACGAAATACCTCTGATTCCACGCTGAATTGTTTCTCAAATCGTCACCGATGAGAGATTCTGTGTACTCTAACTCATTATCAAACAAACTGAAATCCAAATGAATACATATTTTTTGTTAATTTCATTTGAGAATATGGTTGTAATATAATTTGAAAACAATGCATTCCCAAGTAAGAAGATTACAACTCACTTGAATGTTTTTATTACCCATTGACGGTGTTTCCATGCGTGGTAATTTTTGGGGTCGTTGTAGAGAGCTTTTTGTAGGAACTCAAGCTCCATTGATGGATCATTCATCCACTCAACCATCACCATCCTGTGATGCCTTTGATCATAATGATAATAACAGTGTTAATTTCAATTCATAGGTAGGTCTCATTATCATGGCATTTTATAATGTAATATTTAGAGATAGAGAGAGAAAAAACATTTATTGATCATTAGGGGGTGGAATGTTGGAATAGTTGGGGTTGTGAAAAGTATAAATTCATATGCCAAAAGCTCGAATTGGTATGCCGAAAGTTGAAGATAAATAATTAGTAAAGAGCAGGACGAAATCAGGGGTCATAGAATGGATATCCAGAACTTTCTAAATTTAATTTGGTACGTAGCAAACCCTATTCTTTAAACCAAGTTCCCAGTTCCTCGAAATCGTAATCATCGTCTTTATACAGGGTGTCCCAGGAGTTATGCACAATTCGACTCCTACGTGTTCTACAACTCATTTCGATCTCTTGTCATTAAAACTGTCATAACTACCTCAATTTTGGAGATAGCTCAAATTTGATGACACCGTCGGAAAAACAGCGTTAAATTTTCTATCTATGATGTCAGAAAACTTCTTTTTTTTTATTGCATTGAAGATGCGCGATTGCTGCACGAAATGGCAGTTTTGTCAAAATCTTGAAATCGCCTGTTTTTCATCTCGCCTAGAAACTCTATTAATGCTTGACGCAGAACTATGCAGGCCTGGTAAAACGTGCGCCAAAATGTCAGCTTTCCGTGCGTTTTCTGTTGAAATTGAGGTTTTTCCTAAGGACTCGACGAAAAACGGTTGGAGGCGGGATATACATAACTTTACTCGCTGAATCGAATAGTGACAACGCCAGACCTCTCAAGTGACGATTTAAGTTAGTTTTGTCGGATACATAAAACGCGTTCGTTTGTGAACAGCGTCTACGGCATTTCTAAGCTGTCCGGCCGAAGTGAATATAATCGAAAAAACGGCTACTGTTTGTGTTCATTTACGATTGATTTCGATGAGTTGAATTCATATTTTTGCTGACACTATTCACCCTTATCAAATCAGGCTTCCGTATCATTACCAACTCTTCCTTTTCGTCTCTTTCCTCGCTGTATTTCCTTTGGCGTGGTTTCCCTATTACATGGTGCACTATAGCTATTGAACATAGCTGGTAGTAATAACCAAAACCTTAGTGACAAAAAAGTATTAGTAGATAAAAAAAGGTAGTTTACTAGATTAAAAAAATATCAGTGACGTAAACAATATTATCTACCAATATTTTTCCTTCACGCTATCCGATGTGTTCACAAGGGTGTGAGTTGTACACAGGAGGAGTGTGACTCCCTTGCTGCTTCAGAAGCATTACCATTGGCAAAACCGTACACAAAAATCATGTCAGCATACTCACTTGTGGTATAGCTACTCAACTGACAGCAACTCATCGCAATCAATCGTAAATGAACACAAACAATAGCCGTCTCTTGGCTCTTCAATTATCCTGAGCCTAAGGAGGAGGCATTGTCTTGGTCAGGGGCAAGGATATGCAATGACCCGCACCCCCAGGTCTTGAAGGAGGGGTTGCTTTGTGCGCCGTGTATTATCAACCCCAATCAGATTTGGCCGCAGCATTGGGTGTTGCAATGTTGATAATTTGTTGTTTCTGACCAAATTCAAAATGTTTGTGATGAGATGGCTATTGTTTGTGTTCATTTACGATGGATTTCGATGAGTTGCTCTCAGTTGAGTGGCTATACCACAAGTGAGTACGTTGACATGATTTTTGAGTACGGTTTTGCCAATGGTAATGCTTCTGAAGCAGCGAGGGAGTCACACTCCTCCTGTGTACAACTCACACCCTTGTGAACACGTCGGATAGTATGAGGGAAAAATATTGATAGATAATATTGTTTATGTTACTGATCCTTTTTTTATCTAGTAAACTTTTTTTTCGCAATGTTTTCCGACATTAAATATATACTAAATTTAACGCTGTTTTTCCAACGGTGTCATCAAATTTGAGCTATCTCCAAAATTGAGAGAGTTATGACAGTTTTAATGACATAAGATCGAAAACACGAAAAAAATCTTAAATCGCAAATAACTCGGAAACGAGGTCCTCTGCCCTAAAATTGCTAAGTGGCATTTTGTTCGGAAATGAGTTGCACAAAACGTAGGAGTCGGATTGTGCATAACTCCTGGGACACCCTGTAGATCATAGCGTCATAATTTATAGTAAGATGGGCGTACACTCCTCCCAATCCAAAAGTCTTTAACATTTATACATATAGATTTGTATATGAAATGTCGACTAAAGGGTATGTATTCGGACCAATCTTCATAATGTCATAGATCGTATGTAATCGAAGATTCGTAAAATTTACGATAGAGCATGCGCACACTAACGGCCATTGAATAGAGATTATCTAGGAGTTATTCCGCACCAAACTTCGAAATTCTCTCTAAATCGGACAATTCATCTCTGACGCTCGAACTATCAACAAATTTTAGTATTGCACATCAATGATTAATACCTACCCAAGCAATCTCAATCAGATTTTCGGAGCATCATCCTAGGACAAGTACCAAACTACCTACTCCCCGAGTTTGAATGAAATCACAGAGATACGTCAAGAGGAATTGACGGTACAATATATCCAAATTGCAAATCATACTAGTAACTTCCCAGTAACCCCAACGATCCCTGAACATTCCCTCTAACTCAGACAAAAACTTAGTCTAGCTTCGGGCAGTTAGTGCTGTATCATTAGGACTGACACGGACAAAAATTTATCACCAAGCTCAGAAACGCATTGAAGTTCCTTTTACTATTTTGAAGGTGAAAAGTTTTATAGACTTCTAGTATGAACACAAAGCTTTGGAGAACAGTGAGCAAAAGAAGTAGTCTGACTCCACAGAAGGAACGAACTCTTCATTATACTTTTCCGATCAACACAAACCCAATAATGATCACGAAGTACCGAATTTGATTTCATCTCATTTACCATATTTGATAGTTTTTCGGATATTCATCAATAAGTTGACTAACGTATTGGAATTCTTCATTCAAATCTTTTTTCAACTCTTTAAGCAGCAATCTCCTGCAACAAAATAAAAATGAAAACTACATCAATTAAATTTGTTCATGTCATAAAATCAGTTTGATACACATTTAACGTCCTCAGAAGAATGAAAAACTATTTTCTTGTAAATCAGAAAAATGCTTTAACTGTAATATATTATTACTATTTCAGCCATTTGTAACTGTGGAAGTAATGAATTGCTAAAACAGAACTAATTTTAAATAATTACCTGTATTGCCATACTGTATAATTTGCCGGATTGAGTTCCAACGCAACTTTTGTTAAGTGAAATGCCCGTTCAGAAATCTCGTTGTTTTTTATCACAGCTCGCATATAATCATAAACATCCTTAACTGGAATCAAACATTTAAGAATAATTTTTAAAAGTATTGAAAGGTTGATTTATTTTATGACACAGCTGGATATAGTGAGAGCTCATACAGTAAACACCAACATATGATAGAGTGAACAGGGAGGATCTTTGCTAGCAAATTCTTCCAGGAGGCCTGCATTTCTTGCCTCCATCATAATTGACTTCTCTCGACCCATATTCACTTCCGTCGACACCTCCCTCTTCGGGATTTTTTATTAGGAAAAACTATTTTACGAAAATTCGTACCAGCCTTTTTCCAGAAATGATTAGGGATCCTGAGCCGAACAAACTTAAACATTTATTTTCGGCTAGTATACGAGGTCGGGTACTTGTACGTGCGTCCCCATAGGGAGGGAAGGCGATGTTTTGGAGTCATAGGCATGTACGAGCGGCCCCGCCTGGTCTAAGGGCACAGATTAGAAATGGTACGAGCGAAGGCCCGCAGGGCAGTTGAATCCAGTGATTGGAAGGAATCCGAGCGAAGATGGAACCCGAAGTAGCCTTGTTAACGAAAAGTTCGCGTGGAAATCGAGATATGATATGGGTAAACGGTTACCCTAGCCATGTATGTCCATATCGTTTCTAATAAGTACCAGCCCAGATCGAATAACTGAGAAGTACCTACTTGGTTCGGGAGTTATGTGACTGTGATTGTTGTTTTGACACTGTTCATTTTAGAGTAATCAATTATACGCATGAAAAAAGTTTCGAGTTGGTGCTATTGGTTTCATTTTCCATATTTCCGTTGGGCCGCTCGTACATATACGCTTAGACCAACCGGGGCCGCTGGTACAAGTGCTCCCACATTGAGTGGGGCCGCTCATGTACAGTAGGCCCAAGCTAGCTGCGCGCGCGGTCTTCAAAGCAGGCGGGAAGGCTGGGGGCGAGGTACTTTTCTAAAAACATCCGCCGCGCCTGAGTGACATGACTCACTCTAGCCATTTCAAAGTTGGACGCAGTACACTAATAGAATGTCAGCAGGATGGCTAGTACACTGGTGGCCGTGCGCTCAGCTGGCTTGGGCCTACTGTACCCCAACCCGCAGGGAGACTCATGCCGTCAACCCCCTGGTCGATGGCTCTAGCCACGCTACCATTGATTGAGTATGAGAATTTGTATGACAATTATACAAATTAAGCCGTTTTTCTTTCTGCTTGATGCCACAAACTCTCTGGTGAGCACAAGTTTCCAAACAGCTAGAATAAGAACCAACTAAAGCTTATTGCGGATTGGGACTGGAACCGTTCTATTCAGGATATACGAACTTGGAAAAAGTTTATAGTTTTTTTCTCTGGAACATCCATCATAAATCCATTCGCTATTGATACTCGCTGGAGTAAGTCAGCAGTCAAGGGAGGTCATTAACATTTTCATTTGTATGTATAATACAAACATTACAATGTTGTTTTACATCAATGACAGCACTGTTATAATTGTGAGTCGCTTTAAGGACTATGCTGCTGAGTCCATCCAGCATTTGAAAACGGGAACGGGATCCGACCACTCCTATTGAATTGCGAGAGATTTAATTAATTATAGTTTCATATTATTTCGGGTCCTTCTGCCTACGCCAACTGTTGAGCCTCACAAATATTGATACCACTGCAATTGCAACAATGAGACTGATATAGTCGAACCTCATCGACTGAAGGTTGTACTCTTGGAACAAAACAGAAATAATACTTTAGTCGTTATTTGCTAGCCATTTGCTGATTCAGTCTCCATGAATGTTGGAACACCGTTACCACGCTGGAAACTATATATAGTTGAGAAACATATATGTCAGTTGAGTCCGTCTTCACTAATACTAACGCATTCGAAGACTTTGATTTTGACGGAGCTGTCACTGTTCACAAGTCTTAATCTAAGGATTCTATTCTACTTGAATCTAATTCTCAGTAACATTCAATAACTTACATTTGGCGTTGTAAGCAATTGAAACAACTGGAGTGGGGCCTTCTTCTTGTTTGACGGGAGTGACGTCCTTCCAAACCGGTCGGTCACGATAAAACACCCAGCGTTCGACATCGGATCCCTCCGAGCTCGTTTCCGACATGATTTTCCAATTGATTATTTGTGTTATTATAAGTACAACTGAAATGATCGGAAATGAACTGAATTGGATCTGAAATGAACGTAACGAAAGATAACTCTAAAACTTTCTACGTTCGCACTAAACACTTTGGAACGCTATCTTCGTCACTAAATCAACAAAGAGATAACAGAAGAGAGCAGACCGAAGAGGTTTCACGTTCACGAACCAAGAAAAAAATCCATCCCTCCATGACTCTTCCATTCTAGAATCGATACTTAACCATCGATTAATATTTTTACATATCGACATGCTGATGGTTACATAAAGTCAGACAGACTGTGAAGACTGTCTCAAGTCTTAAGGATTCGGAATGCTCCTACCTAAAAGCCACCCATGTCTCATGTCCAACCTCTTTGTTATGGTAGTGTCAATTTCAGTAACTAAGCAAGAAATGTTCAAAAGGTACTTCATGCAAGCAAGAGCTAGGAACTCGAAAATTTAAAGCTTAATTATGCCAAAAATATTAAGCTAATTTATGATAATGAATACCTTGATTTAGCTATAATTCAGTGGTATTTGTAAAAGAAAAAAGCCCTCCTGGCAATGTCTGCACACCCTCTTTGTTTCAGGAGTGGAAGTGTCACTGGTACAACTAATTGTATAATATATTATATAAAGACGAAACTGTCAGAGTATATCCGTTTTCAGGGGGTGGTGACGCTGGGCTGGTGGAATTCCCCCCCCCCAACCCCGCCAGTGCAGTGAAGGGGAGAGGGCCCCAGCGGGGCGGAGCGTCTCCCAGGGCAACCGACCTGCTCCTCTCCTTGGGGACTTGGAATATACGATTTTTTTTACTTTGCGTATTGTTTTCATTCTCCCTCATTGTGTTATTCACCTATTTCTTTTTAACCTGCCTTCAAACTAGTACAATATATGATTTTTGAACATGGGGAAAAGGGATTCCGTAACTTTAAGAAAAAAACCAGACAGTGGAATATGTTTCCAAAAACTTGCAAAACAACAATTATAAACTAACCAGCAGTGCTTAGTTTGAGGCATGGCCGCCAGGGATCAAGGGCTAAACGTAGCCGCCTTTATTAACCTCGAAGATTAGAAACAGAATACCTGGAGCAAAAATAGTAGCGTTAATCCCCTGTGCAAAAGTTTTCCCATCAAATATACTTACAGAACATCCCCCTTCCAGATTGAAAATATTTCTATTGTGGTACTATTAGTTACTGTTGGCAAGTAGCACAAAAAATTCAGATGAGATTCTTAGGAGAAAGTATTATAACATTTCACAACCAGGAAAGCAACCAGCACACTGAATCTGACACCTCATAAGCTTGATGGGAAGCAGTAAATTGGCCAAATTGGGTAGCTTGGTTTACTAAGCAACTTCCTAAACTGGATTAGTGGTAGCAGCAATGTGCATTGGAAAAGCTGCATCGTATTCCTTAAATTATTCTCCATGACCCTAGGCTTTTGGTTGTGGCTAACAATTGGGAAAGGAACAACATAATATGAACAGCATATTATGCTAAACCTCTTTTTGCTAAACTGAACTATTTGACATTCTCAACCAGGCAGGTAAATTGCCTTGCCTCAGAATACTTGTAGGCCTACTAATGTGCTCAACCCTCATCAATATCATTCAGAGAAAATTGGGAAAGTAACAATAGAAAATCTGCCACTTCTTTGAAACAGAGGAGCCAATCACATTGTGTGCTACTGTGATTCACATGTTCTTCCCAGATACAATATCCTTGGAAGCGATGCACTAACTCCTGATGCTACTTTCAATCTTCTAGAATAAAGCTTGCTAAAATATGGTGGGTTTTTTAAAAATCTTTGTCATAGTAATAACACCAATGCAGCGTGGGTGCAATCCACAATAGACCTTGCAGGTTTGTAGAGTCAGATTGTCAGTAATGATAATCAGAAACCCAAAACTCCTGTATCATTAATTTATAAAAAAAGGAAGTCATATTACTGCAAATGGCGTGAAAAAACAGGTGGAGCCCATCAAAACTCCGTCACTTTAGCAAAATTTTTATTTAATAGCAATTCAAACTTACTTACTCCATACCTAATATTCCATAATTTTATCATGGAATGTTGGAACCTATTCAAGAAATTGAACACATCAGTATTTCTAATTCCAATTTTATATTAATTTTGGTTTTATATAAAATTCTTTCACAAAAATGATGTTTCTCCTACATCCTTATAGGTGTGTAGGTAGGTATATACCTCTTAAGCATTACTCTAACTCAACAATATGTATTCTCCCAAAAGATGGTCTGGAGCTAGTATTGACATGGACACTGCCGCATATATACTTTCAAACCAATTCTTGGCTACACTGAGGCAGTGTTAACGCACCACCTTCCATCACAACTGGACACACTTGATATAACTCTGTGGTAAAACAATGGCTGCTCAAAGCGCTCACTAGGGTAAAAGGGACTAGATAGAATTCAAGATTCCTTGTTTCTGTGATTCTTGTGAAATAACCTTTAGAGATGGGTTTAAACGCAAACATTGGGAGAAGAAACAAAGTAATAATTTTGGTGGCATTTAATTAATAATAATTTATGATAAACAATAATTGCACTGCAAAAATCATCATACCCATCCACAAAACTGTCCCTAACAACCTTAAAATAAAAACCTTATCATGACACAGAAGCTTATAAACCAAGTAAATAGATAGATACATTAATGCGTACTTTTTCTTTTTGTACACACCACCTCTAATGAGAATAGTGGCTGGCCGTCTACGTAATATTGTTCAATATTCATATAAATACTTTGTAAATGCTCTTTCAATCAATAGATTTGAGTGGTAAAATTACAAAATTATGCTATACAATATAGAGGTAATCAACTAGCATGGAACCGTAGTAACAACCAACAAAATGCTTGAAAGATTCAACATAACAAAAGAGAAAACAAAACAATTTGAAAATATGTGCTGAAGGATTTGACATCATAAATTTGAGTTTGAGCTGAGCTGAAGAGATCCCATGAGGCCTTCAAGAGCTACAATTTGGCTTTTGTCTGCAGCTGCGTCCTTGTACCTGTGCAGTAAATGTATCATGTACAAGTTAAGAGTTATGAAGGAATGTAATTACCTACAAACTCTCAAAGTGTGAGTAGTATGTATGTATAAGAAAATTCTAGTAGCTGGTAGTAATTACAAGGTTTTGTAGATTACAAGAGAACAACCAAAATGTGGAAGAAGGAGGCCACTTGAAGAAAAATAATGACAATACCATTTTGAAATTGAGAGAGGAGACTGATGGATTAAGGTGACATTCATAGTTTTTGCTTTACTTTGAAAGAAACTCAGTTAGGAAGTCTTCAACATTTCCCTTCATGTTTAATGGAGAAGTAGGTTGGTGAAAGATGGTGACTGGTTTAACCCGTAGATTATTTCCAACAGAGGTTAACTAATAATTTGGTGAAAGTGTCTTAATCTAGGGAAATCCTATAAGAAAAATGGGATGGCCCCCATTTATTTCAGTGAAGATACAAGAAAAGACCAATAGCTTCCTGACCATACAAAATGAATATTTAACATAACAACATAACTAATTACATGCTAACTTGACAAACTTTTTATCTCTGGTTTCCTAATCACTTGAAAAATTTCATTTCTCAGAGCCAATAACTAATGCTAAACTATTTGTGGTGATAAAATAACACTATTCACAAAACCGTCGTAAAGTAAGGATTCGAGCTGATCGTCAATTGATCCACACCATCTATAACAACAACTCCATGTACGAGTATAAACCTTCTCTTTTGGTAACCTCAACGCATATGACCATACCATCAACAAATTAGTTTCCTTGATCCGAGTTGTCTACTTTTCACCAGCACTAATGGATGTGGACGAGAAGATTTTGACGTTTGACTACTATCCGGAAACTCTTCACATGACCTTGATCAAAGATGTGGAGAATATGCAGGAAATTAAGGCGCTCCTATTGAAAGGTGCGATGGACTGCGCATTGATCAAACCGTGTCTCGTGCCTAACGTATTTGTTGTACTCCAGTCTGCATATAAGGCTGCACAGGCTAAAAATAAAGGTAGGTACCTGCACTATAAATATGATTTCAATAAGTGATAAGAAAAACAAAAGTTGTTGATTTTGCAGAAGAGCAATCGCAAATTGATCAACTGTGGGTTTGAATCCATGTTACACACACTATTATTATTTTAAAGAAAAAAAGTAGCTGCTCCCTAGAATTAGTAACTAGGAAGCTAATGTTGACAATAAGATTAATATTAATTCAGCAATGTCAGCCATCTGTAGCATTCAAAAGACATTTCCACTTGCAGTTTTGCGATGGGAAGTATGCACAGGAGTATCACAGTATTTTCAGTGATCGATTGCACTTACAAGAAGATTTCCAAGTTTGAGTTGGATTAAGTACTTGGCAGGTATTCTTGAAGAGGGTGGGTCATCTTCAGGATACGAATAAATGTTTAGAGTGGAGTTCTGATACTACTCCATAATGTTTTGGGTTGTTCTTAACCTATTCTGGATCAGTGGGGGAGTTTCCACGTGATCTTCTAGTGAATTAGCTGTGGTCAATGAATGGAAGCATATTCTCAGTATGTACCAAAATCACCAACCACCTGCTACGTACGAGTACGGTAGCATCACATGAGCCATTGGAGATAATCCAGAAATTGATTGATATCATGTTGGACTAGATATTATGATGATCTGTCTAAGTGAGGACAATACATATCAAAGAAATCAACCACCGTTCTAGCGTTTCTGTAATATGGTTGAGCTGATTTCCCTTATATGAACCGAGCACGTTGTATTTCAAGTGATGAACTAAATACACATTTTTATTTTGCAGGAAAACTCATCACTAAAACTGTCTATACGGAAATCCTGTACAATCTAAGCCCATCAAAAAATATAACTCAGTCACTGGCAACTTTTGGAGCGCAAGAAACCGACACAGAGCTTCTGCTGGTCCATTTCGGCACGCCTGCTACGTTGGAGAGCAACCTGACTAAAATTACAGGCACACTGGTTAAACCCACGGAAAATATTGGGAACCCTGAACAGATAGTGAAATTCTACAACATCAAACCTCTCGAGTCGACTGCTACATCGATTGAAAACTCTGTCGTGTCTAGAATAGCGACCAGAGGAGTCGTCTAGGTTCAGCTTACGTGTGTGAATAACGTACAATGTGAACGCATTCCAAATTTTCATTTGTGCTTATGAATGGAATGAAAAAAGAAGCGAAGTGATGTTCAAGACTTATGTTTTTCTTTAAATATTGCCCCTAGTTTGAAATTTTGTAATAAGGCATAATCATTTTTGTTTGAACGATAATAAAACGTTGGGAATAATATCTTACATTGGAATGAATCTTCCACAATTTCTGTAAAAATTTTACTTCTGGACGAAAGGTGAAAATTATGGGAAAGGAAAATAGTGTAAAGGTCATTAGTCAACACGACCCCAGTTGATCCCAATCAATGTGTACACAAATCTGATTTTACAAGTAGGAAGAGCTAGTTTTGCCCTGAAAGATTTTAAGATGAATTTTATGGTCTGCAACGTATTTGATTTGATTGAAAATTAATGGATGAAATGGAAAACTTTTGGGTAACATTTGATGGTAGGATTCAGGGTGGTTGGCCATGGTTGAAATACGTTAAGGTATATATATAAAGTAATAGATCCCTTTTATTGATTTTGATAGAGTGTTGACAATACGAAAACAATACGTAAACAATCAGAGGCTCCTATGAGTCACTAAATGAGTAAACGCAAATTAAGACGCCAACACGCATCTAACTCGAAAACTCCTGAATAATAACGCATCTATGGTCCCTTTGAAAAATAGCATAGATGACAGATCCACTAGGTTGGTCCACAGTGGTGAAATGCGCTTGGACATCGAGAATGTTTTTGAACAGGGTTGACATAGTCTGTTCGGCACGGGTGACAGTTCACACCGCACCGATCATCTCGCTGAAGATTTTTTGAGAACAGTGTTCACGAATAATGCTCGTTTGGTCTAAACAGGCCACTGATAGAATAACTTCGAAAAGTGAACACTGGTGGGCTGAGGGGTTAGAACGCAAAATCCTGTTTCCTTTGATTGTTAGTTCTATATGATTTGTTTTCCGTTGTTTTTTTCACCGTTTGGCTAGTTCAAACCAAATGAACAGTACTGGCTAACAATCGAGAGCAAGATGCTCGGGGGATGTGAACTGTAACCAGCGCTGAACCGAGTTTGCAAACCCTGTTGGCAAACGGTTTTTTTTTCCTTTATTGGCCTCACACTTATGTATTCGTGTATTTAGCCATGTAAAACAATGGTTCTTAATATCTACACCTTTTTCCTAGTGCACTTATAGCCATGTCATTAAATGTTAGTTATAATTATGTATATATTGGTTTAAACCTTTCTTATTTTATTATTTAATGGTTTACGGCTTTTTATGAAGTTGGCTTTATTAAGCAATACAAGCTACAATAACCTAGTGCACTTATTTTTATAGTTCTATTTCTGCGGATTTTACAAATTTAATTATTGCAATAAGCAGCTGGAGTTTGTACGGAGTTCAATGTTCTGTTTAATAATCTTATTAAACAGTTCGTTGTCGGTCGTACTTGGAGCACTGCAAAATTACGTGGTTTGTGTCCCCCTCGTCCACTCCGTTACATGAACATTTGGGATTTTCCAGCACGCCTATTTTGTAGAGATGCGCGGGCAGCCTGTGATGATTGAATCGCAAACTTGATATTGTTTTAATGAACTTCCGATCGAATTCTCCATCATAGAACCAGGGTTGTCTCGGTATTGTTGGTTGTACCGTGAGATAGTACTCTCCCTTCTTCTCCGTATTCTCTGAATACTTGGTATTCCATTTCTTGTACATGCTCATTTTGCTTCTTTTTTTTCATGTCCAGATTTGTGTGGCAATGCATTGGAGTACCATGTACTATAGCCCTTGCTGCTGCCTCGTCTGCTATTTCGTTCAGTCTTGTATTTGCATGAGCTTTAACCCATACCAGATCCACCATAACTCTTCTGCTAGCCAATTCCTGAATGGTGTTCACTATTTCATTGATGAGTCGGTCTGTATGTTTGCCTAGTCGTTGGAGGTGTTTTGGCGAGCTTTGACTGGCAGAAAATATTGCAAGGGAGCTGGTATGCAGATTGGTGGCGTATTCTATTGCAGATTTTATCGCTAGTAGCTCAGCTGTGAAGATGGAAGCGCTGGTTGGTAGTTTAACATGAATTTCTCCTGTATTCGAGGATCATAGAATGCTGCTCCTGTGCCTGTGATTTGCTTGGATCCGTCTGTGTTGGCAAACGTTAGAGTGCATTCTGCAACTTGTCGGTTAACCTAGTGGATTTGTTAATCTATGCAGTTAACTGACGAATCGTCGAAGGGATTCGTATTTGTTGCGCATCCAGTGTAAATTGCATATCGGCGAGAGAACGAAGAATCAGTAGTGCATACTGTTATTCAGAAGTTTTCGAGGGATACACGTATTGGCGTCTCTATTACTTTGTTTTATTGAAATGAATTGAATTAAATAGTTGAAAAAAATGACAAGTTGAAATTTTTACAGGGCTAAGAAACGCATCTCTGCCTAACACTTGCTCCAGTTTCTTAAATAACAACTGAATGCGGGATTTCACTGAAATCGTTTTGTATCTGTTAAATCAGAACGAAAAGTTATTTTGTCGGTATTTCAGTCGCGGCTATAAAATTCTACCAGTGACGGCACCTTCTTTGAAGTCGTGAACTACGTTTTTTACGCATAGGTACTTACAATATAAGTTCGTTTTACCTACCTTTGATTGATTCTCTTCATTGCCCAAGTCATCAACGCGTGAGCTTCTTTCTTTTTCGCTGACACACATTTTTGTGATGTCGCTATACTGTATGCCGTCTGGGAACAGTTGAGGTTCATTTCAATACCAAACACAAAAGGCGTTTCCACTAAACCTGACAAACACAAATTTTGAACAACAACTTACCAGATATAGACCAAAAAGAGCACGCATATTGTTGCGATTCAGTTTCAAAGCTTGGCAGTAATATGAACGCGCTGATTCCAAATTGTCGAATCCTCCCTAAAAATTACAATATGAATGTACATGCCACAAAATATTTTAACGCACATTTACACAGTGTGAGAAGGAGCAGTTTCTATTTATAGGGGCAACTTACACTGAATAAGGCAATTTCCATTAATACTTTTGATCACTCTCGAACTTTATACTGGAACTACTGGACCAGTGTTTTAGAAACTTGGGTCGAAAATCTCTTATGACGTTTATTAGGCCCAAGTTCTCCGTATCTTGAAGAGTCGAATTGAAGAACCATAATATTAAAAAATCGTTCAAATATTCATTATGCTGTTCATAATAAGCATATTTTGTCTATTTCTTATTCATAGATATCACTTCAATGAATCGAATAAACCAACCCAGATTTACGTTCATCCGTCCGCTCTCCTTAAGGGCTGCAACTTTATCAGGAAAAAAGAACGTCAACACGTTTGTAAATAAAAACCGATATCACAGTAAAGTGCAAATTATTACACAGAGGTTTATTATTTCTGTATTGGAAATAACCGTTCTACAGTTAATTCGATGATCAATCTATATTACAGGTAGTCTGTGGTACATTATCTAAACTCGGCTCCTCGTCCCTCCCTACCTTGTAATTGCCTTCAAGACGAGAACACTTGGGCTACCGCAAGCCACGCAGTCTAGCTCAGACCTCCCGTTAAACGGGCTCTGCAGCCGGACCTCCTAACTAACATGAGCGAACGGATGATCGTACATTAAATAGACTTGGTAGGATTTTTGGAATCAGTACTCCCACTGAGAGTAAACAGGCAAAGGACTGACGCCTTAGCTCGCTCGGAGAACCTGTCCCCTACCTCAATTTAAAAAATATATACATAGAAATCTGTCAAAATCTTTGTAAATTAACTCTTCCTTCCTTCTTCAATTAAATAGCGATTTAACGCTATTTAAAAGCAAACGATTGCAAAATCTCACAAAATTGTTTGCAAATAATAATCTTTTAATTGATTGGCCAAAGATACAGAGAGAACTGAGAAGGAAAGTACTTAACCCGAAATCAATTTTGTGTAGGACGTCAAAGTCCGTAGTCACTTTCTCTTCATTCAGCAACTTTTGAAAAATGAAACTTCCTCTGCGAAGCATTTTAGTACCAAAGAAAAAGCAAACCCAAATCTACAGAGCAAATCACGAGACCTACGGATGAAGCCACAATTCCATTTTGATCGACCCATAAACAGCGGTTTTACCGGTTTAGACAGTCCGCATTTTATGAAAACTTTAGTCTATAGTATTGGTGGTTTTGTTTTAATTTCCTTAGGCAAAACCGATCTTAAATTGCTGCAAAAAGTTTGGAAGGATTGATATAAACGATGGTGGGGTTGAAGAACGATGAACTGATTTCAGTATTTAGTAACCAGAAAACGGAAAGAAAATCATATTCACCATTGCATATACACAGGTCAAGGCATGCATAAGGCAAATTGTACAAATAATTTGATAGCGTTGCTCGTGACTCTGGCATCCTCTGATGTTGAATCTTACAGAATCAAATTGGTTGTTCGGTTTTTAAACGCTCTCTCACCTGAGTGTAACGAATTTCAGCGAGCCTTTCGTGGAATAAATGGTTGTGGGGATTGTGTAAAATCAACTCTTCCATGCAAAATGCAGCTTTTCCGTATTCTTGTTCCATCAAATATAAATCGCACAGTTCTTGCCAGGCTTCTTGGTCAATAGCAAACCTAAAGAAAAAACAGAAAAGTTTCAAGTTGGTATACAAAGGGTTACTGTTTCAGTTTATGCAGCCCTTTTGGTCTGATGACCTGCCATTAAAAATTTAAAATTACTGATTTCAACTTGATTACTTCGGGTTTAAATGTTCTAATCACTGTCATATAAAAATTAGTTCAAAAAGACTACGTCTTTTCCCTTCCTCACATACCAGACTGCGTTTACCTCGAAATCCCACAGGCTAATGGTTGCTACTAAGGAAAACCGATGAAAATTTACGAATTGTCCAAGTTATCATACATTTCGATTCAAAACCAGGTCTATTGAATATAATAGAGGTATAACAAAATTATGGAAGAGCAGACATAAATATTTTAGAATACAGATGAATCAGAAACCCTCGGCATTATTATATAGGTTAATGCGTTTATAGTAAATTGAGTTTCATGAATGCAACCTTAATCACTCGCAAATCATAATTCAAGCACAATCGTATTGTAATTACTTGAATTAATTACTTTAATTTAGATATACATGTCATATAAAAATTTGGCTATCCCTCGTTGAAATATCAAGACGTTGCAGGTAGTTAGATATTAACATATCGGAATAAACCTTTACTGAAGGCCCTCTAAGGTTCTGCAGTGGGAATGAGAGTCGTTGATTAAAAATTCCTCACATTCCCCGATTCCACAGAGGGTCGGTTGGCCCTCAAAGTAACCCAAATTCATTTTCGTTCGTATTACTTGGCTCAAGAATCCAATGAACTAAGATAAATGGAGCGTTGGGAGAGTAATCACCTTTTCAGATAATCCGTCAATGCTTTGATAGCGTCAATTGTCTTTCCTCGTGATCTTAGTATAGCAATCTTTCGCTTTCTAGGTGCTGGATTAGTTTCGTCCCGCTTGATCATGGTGTCCAATATTTCGATTGCATCGTCATACCTGGAACGATACGAAAAACCATTGCACAAAAAAATACATTTTTTAAAGCGTGGGAACACTTGTTAGGTTCTAATTTCCTTCGTTCCATCCCGTTTCCTGCTAAAATATGAAGTGAATGTGTTAGAAAAATTGTTTGAATCTACAGCATCACATTAGAAATTTAAAAAAAATATATATATTGTAAAGATCGTGTATTTCTAGGAGGACTTAGGTTTTAAACAATGAACAAAAAAAAATATTCTTTCACATACGGGGCAAAAATACTGAGTAGGCAAACCGCAAAGCAGAAAGGAAGAAAAATTATTGTAGGAATGCCCCTATCATTATTTAGCGGGAACTACTGCACCTAACACTAGGGGCAAAATATGAAGAATAATGGGCTCCATGCAAGTTGCAGCCTTGGCAATGGAGGATGAATAGCCGTTGGTCATAAAAATCATGCGGTTTCTTTGTGGCAACAGCGCTCCTAAGAGAACAAATCAGGCCGTATCGCTCGCGAATAAAGCCTAGGCCCCATACCCGCATCGAGCCCGTGTTGGGCAAGAGGAAAACAGTAGAATTTGATTGTGATAGTTAACAAATGACCGCAGCCCACCCAAGTTTTTAATGGAAATCTGAACGTGGTAATTCTTGATCAGAGTGATATGTATGATGAGGTAGGCTCGAAAAATAATGTTGTCCACCTAAGCCACTAATTCCGCCTCTTGAAGAGCCAAAGCAATCATTGGCAAATCACTTTTTGGAAAACTAGCACGACTGATTCCTATTCGCCATTTCCACCGCGATCTGGTGGTAAATTCCACGCTAACAGCCATATCTTGCATCCATAACGGAAGCATAGATACCATTAATAACAATAGAGGGTACAATAATGAAAAACGCTGAAAATTATTTCACAAGGTTTATTATTATTGACCTAGTGAATTATTATTATAGACCTAGTGAAAATTCCAATTTTTTTAATCCCAATTTTCGGCAATCAAGAAATTCAAGGATGGAGGATGGACCTCTCTGATTTCACCCTTCAGGTTGATGAAGATCGATGCCAGCGATTCATGAAAATCCTGATCACTTTTTCATCAACTTTGGTGCAGTAGTTTCGGAAGGAAAACACTTTTTTAATAATTTTGGATTCTACACATCTTGAATGTAAGCAAACAGATTTTGCTTCCACTCAGAGTACATTAGGAGGTCTGATCAAAAGTAATATACCTATGTATATTAGTTCAAAAACCTGAGGAGTCCTGAATGAATTTATCCTGTTGAATTGTTTACATTAGGACGTTTTCAGTCACTAAACTATATCAAACTTAGTCAATTGAAACATATTTATGAGAACATACCATAAACATAAAGCATTGCTAACCACATTTCAGTATACTTGAAACAACGTTTCAAATTATCCTAGTGTGATAATCAAGTAGCGATACCTTTGTTAATAAACCGATTCTAATAACGAGTGAGGCGAACAAACACTTACATTTCGATGGCTTCTAATTCCATAGCATTGAGAAGAAGAATCCTTGAACTGTCTTTGAACTGAGCCATAAGTTTTTTAAGGCAATATTCAGCAACGTCGATTCGATGACAATCGAGCGCTCCAATGCATACTTGCTCTAAAACTTGAAATTCTGTAAATAAAAATATACCTATCTTAACGAACAGGTAGGACACGATACATTGAAATGAGACATAAATAGGGCTTGTCAAAACAGTTAACGGTAAAATGAGTAGAAAATACAGAATTCTGTGTAATCCTTACGTTCGTCACCCAATTTGTGTACTTTGTCCTTTAAAGTGGACTCCCATATTTCCACGAGCTCCTGGCTTTTCCTTGCATTGTTTTCCCTCCACTTTCTGACTAGATCTCTTGCTTCTGAAATTGATAGAATTGTTTCATTAATCGTACCAAGATAACACAACGACTAATTTATCACTTTGCAGTTGTACTACTGATATACGTAGAGCAATAGGGCTACAACATTGATGCCCACGTTAAAAGCTAGTTTTGTCGTAACGTCCTGCAAATATGTGATTCACTATGACAATTCTTACTCAAGTGGAATCAGAATCCGATAATGAAATGGAAAGAAAATATAATTCACGATCTTGCTCATAGATTGCAGTACGCATCATGAGCGTTCGAAATCATCAGATTTTTTTCGGATCCGCTCTTTTATCATTTTATATAAATGATTAACAGGAGTACAATCCATTTCTTAGCGACCGACCTGACAGCCCCCCCCCCCCCCCCGCCCAGTCAACACTCCTTCAACTAACCTTCGGGTGGGCTCCTTCCGCCCTTTGTTACCCCGGCATCACCACTTTTCCTTCCACCGGAGGGGATCATTCGTGTACCTGCCACCCCCCCCCCCCCCCCAGCCGTAGCTTTCATCTCTGTTTACTAGCTCCCCTCCTCTGAGCTAGAATCCCATATTTGTAGGTTGCATAGGCAATTTTTCATATTTGGTACTTGAATGTGTAAAATTAATCATTTGGCTGTAGAACCATAGAGGTCCACTGTCCCGCTTTTTATTCTCAAATTAGGGTTGGGCAAAACAAGAATATTTATTTAGTTCCTAATTTACTCACTTCCCACTGGTAACCTTACATCTTCAGCTTCATCAGCTTGTGAGCAGCGTTTCAACAAACTAATCAATTTTCTACCTAGTGAGCTCCTAACGCCTACCGGTGATAATTTTTCATCTTTTATAAAGTCTTGATCCATCTACAGCTTCAAAATTTTGATGAAAATTACAAATTAGGTTGGTTACAAGAATTATACGTTCGCACAAGCTCAGCATTACTTGTGATAGGAGCTTGTTGGAATTATATGAGATTGTGAGACCGCTTCCCTCAACTGGCCTCCAGATTTGATCGAGATCAGACCAATAGAACCTGAGGAAATGATGCTTGGTGGATTTTATGTTTATTTTATGTATTGTATTATGTTTTATATTGATTTCTGCACGACGAAATACACAGGGGGCTATTTACAGTGTAACCCATACATTACCAATAGATTTAATAAAAATCGGATGATAACTGTAGCAATAGGGTATCTATACAAGCGATCTTTTTATAGGTATATTTTTTTTAATTGAAAGCTAGAGTAGCATTAGGGCCGTTAACTTCATAATCTAGAGAAGAAAAATTCAGTTTTGTCCGTCAGGGGCTCCACGAAATGTGGAGATTTGAACGAGAGCCTGCAGCTTATGACGTCTCAAACCTGTTAAAAATCATCCTTTACGATTGGATGGTTTTGACGCTTTTGCCAATCTTATTGATCGCACCCGTAAAACTTGACATAAACGTCGTACCACTTTGAAGAATAAGAAATTCACCGATGATATTCAAACTGTTCCACATTGTTTGATAGGTACTATATATATATGCAATGTAATTGAAGTCGAGGAGGTCTCATCGCGGTATCAAACCCCGAACTAACAAGCAGCATCCAAGAGAATCCACCAAATCAAATACCTAGTTTCCATATCAAATCTTCTCTACATATAATACTATTAACCTGCCGACATACTTTTGTTCATACTTATTTGAATGAAGTTGTTGATTATTTGTTAGTTGAGTTGGTGGGGTATGGCTTGACCATTTTTCTTTGCGAATAGGGTTGTTGGAGCTCTTCAATTTTTAAAACATCTTTATTGTCGTGTAAGTTTCACCCATACAACGTGGGCATCATCAGCAGGTATTTTCTTGATTTTTATATAGGCAACAGTCTCTCTGGTATTACATTCTTCAGATTCGTTTGTATCATCGTCAACGTGATCATCTAATTTATTCATATGTGCTACTTCAGTCATCAGTCTTGCGTGCATTTACATAAACTTTGCAGCTAGTCATCCTATTTTGAAGTACCTTGGCAACACCCCATAGGTGCATTACTTTACACATCAGGTTGGCTTGAATGGCTTTATGTTAATGCGTTTTTTAAATGTTATTTTCGAAAAATTGGGAGAGTATGAGCACGTTTTTTGGGGTAGAGGATCCAGATGAAAATCATTTCAATTAATTAATGATACCTGCTGATGAAGTCCACGTTGGATGGGTGAAACGTACACAACAATAAGGATGTTTTAAAAATTGAAGAGCTCCAACAACCTGATTATTTGTTGCAATGATCCCACTGAGAAGCTGACATTCTTCACTATTGTCAAGTACATTACATTACTCGAACATGTTTTTGCTTATAAAATGATTTTCAATATATAAATACAAAAAGGTACGTGTTCAAAGCATGGTACTCGTACTTTTACAGAAAAATTAATTAAATGATTAATATTAAAATGTCATACACCCGTCCCCCATTATTATGTACAATCAATGAATTGTATTTATTGTATAACAATGCTTTTTTACTGTTTATTGAATACCATTATTCATTTCTTTCAACCATCTTCAAAATGAAGTTTTAAAACTTTCTGGTTCACTACATAACAACTTGTATGTGCTTTAATGACACATACATGACCCATGGCTGATTAATTACCAAGTCGAATGAATCTGAAAGAGTGTAATGAGAGGCACCATAGGCTACCGTACTATGAATAATTTGGTAGATCAGCTCGATATCTTTGTCACATGATAACTCATTTTGGATTCTTCAGTTGAATATCCCAAACAAAACCATCGGCTAGAATTTTCATTTCTACAACATCCCATATCGGGTCTATTTAATTAGTGCAAATCCAGTAAGGTGTTGAGGAGCAATTTTGCTCTCTAACACTTAACAGAGCTGAACATTTTGGAGCAGTGTAAGGAAGGAAGATTGTAAGGAAGTCAAATTTTGACTTAACTTGCAGTAATGGAGATAAATCTCATCTTTCACAAACTAAGGAGAAGGTCATTCTCTGCTTGATTAGTTGCCGTACTTGTATCTGGTGTAGCGGCCCTTCCCGTGTTAAAATACATTTCTATTCCTGAAAGATGTAATCTTCTTCCATTTATTAAATAAGAACGTCTTCATGCAGCACTTCAGTTTATGTGCATTTATATTACTCAGTATAGCCAACCGAGTGTCTAATCCAAATGGAGAACTCATAAGCAACAATTTAATTTTCTTACACACTAGTAAGAAACCTCACCCCGATCTAGGTTAGCATTTCGATCCCAAAACCTAAGGTACTTCTGCCCCTTTCTAAATTGTCGTAGAAGTCACTAAGAATATATAACTTTTCCCAGTAAGTCTTCTTAATCCCAACCGTGCGACTTATATACTATTTATTCCTCAGTGCAGGAGGGATGTAGCTCGGTTGTGATAACAAACGAAACGAGGTTCGACAACGAACGTTTCTAATTTGTAACTTATCTAGACAGTAGAGCTAATTAACTATTATGAATTGAGCTCAGTTAAAATGTCGTTCTCTCACAAGTTCCAACTTCAATCATGGTAACTCATGACAAGACTAATAAATGTGCGCTTAAGCGTTTTAAGGTGGAAATAGCATTGAACTGTATTATGTATGGAGAACTATAAATATGAATAAAGTACGTCAGAATTGATCGTCAGTAGTAAAACATCAATAGGCGACAAATACACCTGCTGAATAATGTAGCCTTCAGTTTACCGCATCGTGTGTTCAGTTTGAAAATCGATATATCCGAGGGGAGTAAGCTTACCTGACCAATGCATGATACAGTGAAGGAATGTGTTAGAATAATACGGTAAACTATAACGTAACGATGAAACGACTAAATTCACATTCACAACGGAAGATTCATAATCGAATTTTCATTTAGTAAAGCAGGTTACTCGAGGGAGGAGGGTACAATATACAGTAGTTGTAGAGTGGGGAGAAAGACTTATCGCCGATTGTAGCAGCTGCTCGATTTATCAGCTGACATGAAGCTAGTTGTGACGTCAGATTTGTAGAGCTTTTTCAAAAATTGATAAGTTTTGATATTCCCCATCATGAAATTGTTATGAATTGCAAAAAAAAACTAATATATTCTTGTGAGGGGTAATTTTTAAGCAATGTATTGGAAATAGTAATTCGAAATTAGTATAGTTACGATAATATTTATGGTACCGTATGGAGTCAGAGTGTCCTGTGTCTAAGGTTTTGACGTCATTCTGTTATAGTATCCATGAGTTTGCTAACACCATCTACCGGTGATATTTTCAATTAAACTCAGTTGCTCTCCCTCACTTGCTCCATTCATCAAACTTCCCCTTCGCTCTTTACAACTTCTCCCAAGTTTAATTTCCACTTCAGTCCAGCTGCAGCATTCGCTTTGTGCTGTCGCGAGCCTTCGATGTTGATTTGTCAGTTCGTATCCTCAGTTTACAATAACAATTCCCCGTGAATAGTTGCCTCTACAGTATCCAAGGGTCCGTGAACTGTTCGTTTCTTCGCGTTGCCGTGTAAACAACCAATGTCGTAAACGTGAATGTTGTAAGCGCAATTGTTTGGCTGTCGAGTTTGTTTATCAGTTATTGTCGTGTTCAATTTTTCGGTGTTTGAACGTATTGATTTTATTCTGGAGCTGCAGCATACAACTTCAGGCAGGAACCACAATGAATTCAAAATGCCTTCAAATTCGAGAATTTATTGCCGAGTACTTTGGCCTCAAGGTAAGCTGAAATAAGTAAATTTTAAACTTCATTGATTGGCATTATTCATCATAAAATTTTCATTTATCAATGTATTATTATAAAAATTATATAATCAATCAATAGGTATTGTTTAAAGATCTACAATACTAATAGTAGACCTGAAAAATCAATTCGTAATTATTGCCAAGTAATTTTTTCCCAGTAAGTTACACAATTAGCAGCAAATTAACCAAGCAGCAGTAGCCGTAAAGGCAATGCGTGTTGAATGAACGTATACGTAAAACGGGCCATATATCTAGTCTTGAATCTATTTAACCCTTAATAGCCCGAACAAAAACAATTTCTTCACCTATACATTTTCTGTGCATATGCATATAGATTATTATCTCTAATGTACGTAAAAAATGATTTTAAAAAATCGATTAAAATAGATTTCCTGTAATATTGAAAAATAAAACTATGTTTTGGACACATTGGGATCAGCGGTGCTCGATCTGGTCCTACTTCAGTTCAAAAAAGACACTCTGGGATTTGAGGGGTACTAGATACATTGGGTCATTAAGGGTTAATAACAACTCCTACTCGACTACCATAACTCGAAAATTTTCAAGTACATGAATTTAAATCTGAGGAGACCGTTGGGAAGAGCATTAAATTTCCTTTCTCTTTGATGCCAAACTAAATCTTTGCACTCGAACTTAATGGGAGATGAACACAGCCTAAACATGAAATTCGTCTATTTTTGAAAAATTTTGGATGTTTTTCACGCTTATAGGACCCAATTATTGGGCCTGTGAATTTTTGAGGTAGGTATGCAAGAAGCTGTGCTAGTATCTCAGATTTTAAACGGCATAACCAAATTTAGTTTTATGCTAGGTACTACTTAAGGGAGAAAATTGCGTTTGAAAGCTGGAAAATGTGGATTCACAAGAAAAATCGACTTTCTTGGTTGAAACATGACTTTTTTACGACCGAGTTTAGATCAGTGTATAACTCAGGATCCCAGTTCATTCATGATACGGGATCTACGTGGATTGGAGGTGATAAGGGTAGGTAAATGTCTCGTCATACTGGTAAGTTAGAATCGGTGTTCGATTCATACATACCATCGTGGCAACCTACTCCAATCAGGAATTTGCAGACATGCTGTTGGTTTATGGATTCACGAAAACAAAGCTCCCGCGAAACTGTCCATGAATCCCAGCAGCGATTTCCATGCAGGCGAGTGACTGACGAAAATGTATTCTTTGTAGTATGTTGGTCCCTAGGCGACAGTGTAGTCGATGTGTTTGCCAAATATCGTGTGTGTCGTTATACGATTGGGAAATCGCATCTAAACAAATGTGAACAATAAGTTTCAAATCATTTTTTTAATTTCACAAGGAACTGATTGTACATACGAGGATATGTTAAGGCAGAGGACAACAAATACCAAGTGAAATCAAAGAAAGGATTCCATATCCACAGTTCACACTCATTTTAGGCTATCACATGAGGCTATTGCATAGGAACAGGTGCTTTTCTTAGCCAAATGCAGATTTCAACTTGTCTTCGTATCGTTGTCCCACTCCATTTAAAACTGCATGAAAACAAAAAGCAATGAACACTGAATAATGAAGGCGGAAATACATACCTTCATCTAAAACTTACGACTAACTCAATAGGTCCCACCGGCCATTCGTTCTCTAGCCGATATGCCGTTTACACTGTGTGCACAATGAACACAAATCGAATGGACGATTCGTCAGCATAGGGTTACTGATCCACTAGACTTGCCGACAAGTGGCGAAATGGTCTTGGACGTTCGTGAACAAATGTGAGCAGGGTGACAATTCACACGCTAAATCACTCTCGACGGAATTGTGGAAACTCTAAAGTTTTTGTTTTTATATAAGACTGGTTTTTAGGAAAATGCTGCAAATCTTTCAGGATTCCATATTCCACAGTTCACATTCATATTTAGGCTATCAACTAGTGCTTTTCTTAGCCAAATGGATTTCGGACGTATCGTTGTCCCACTCCATTTAAAAGGTGAAAACAAAAACACAATTTGGTGACAATTCTAAAACTTAAAATCGTATATCCACTGTGTGAAAATCACGAAATCGAATGGAAATTCGTCGACAGGAAATTGCTGGCCAAACTCCTTCCTAAACTGGCTAAATGTTTTCGAGAACATATTTTTGACAATTCCCTCACGAGACTGTGGAAACTCTAAATTTTTTGTTTTTATACCAGAAACTAAAAAAATTCTTTCACTGGGGTTTATTATTCAATGATTCATGATTTGAATTTCTACTAAGCTTCGGAGTGTGCGTGTTTCACAGGTGATAGAGCGATTATTGAATTTCAGGAGATATGCATAGAGCACTTGAATCGGTTCTAAACCAAAATACCTATTTGGATTGATCAGTTAATCATATTTGTGTGCCTCCTGAAATTCAATAATCGCTCTATCACCTGTGAAACACGCACGCTCCAAAGCTTAGTAGAAATTCAAATCATGAATCATTGAATAATACCCCAGTGAAAGAATATGCAGCGTTTTTTCAAGAGCGATTACAATGGAAAAATATTCTATTTGAAAATTTTAAATTTCGTAAGACGGAGCTTGCATATCAGAATGCTTCAACCCGTGTATCGGCTATAAACCCTTTTAGGAGTTCACTCCAGCATCCACATTCACTACATCACTAGGTTACTGCGATCAAAAAAAAAAAAACTCTTGTGTTTGTTTTGATCGCAGTAACCTAGTGATGTAGTGATTGTGGATGCAAATGTTGGCACCATAAATCGGGCTGTACATCGGGAATGGTTTGAGCTACGGACCTGGGGAGGGGCTCATTCGATTCCTCATGGAAAGTTCTTCATAAAAGTCCAAATTTAGGCCGCCTCGACTTTTTTTGAGGTTTTTAGGGATTTTACAAAACTGTGACAACCCTTGAAGGCGCTTTAAATTAAGTGAGAGTGCTGGCTAAAGATTTGGGGCGTTGTCGGACCAATATTGATTTTTCCTGAAAATATCAGATTTTTTGCTCCAGCCATTTGGGAGAAATCTTGATTACGGCGGACGGACGGAAAACTTATTATTGCAGATTTGGATTCTACACCCTTTGAAACGTAAACCATGAAATTTTCAGGGGGGGGGGGGGGGGGGTTAAAAATATTTTTCAAGAGCGATTACAATGGTTTATTATTGAATAATAAACCAAAATGTTATCTATTATTACAGTTGTTATGACTTGAGATGATTATGTTGAAAAAACTTTAAAATTTTTGAATGACAACAATTGCCTTGCCCTAATACCTGATCACACCGTTAAATATCAAAAGTAGTTCGTCATCTAGTCAATAATTGAGAAAACATTTTCAGAAATAAATACGAAAGAAACCCCTCCGATTATCATGACTTCAAAAAATTAATAAAGTAAAGGTCTCTACGAGCCCAGTGTACAAATTACCTACAAAAAAAAAAAACCCCAATTCTTTTTTAGAGATATATTAATGTTTTTGTAGTTTTAGTAAAAAACTTTTTGTTGTCCGAATTCAGAATTTCTACTTGCATTTTGCGTTTCATAGCCTACTGAACAAATTTGGTTCCCTGTCTGTCACTCCGCATTTCCTTGTTACAGCCATAACTTCCACAATTTTGAATGAATTTAGCTCATATTTTAAGGGATTATGCAGGTAAGGTCTCTTGAGGTCCCATACGAATTCCATCTCGATATAATCAGCGGTACGCTCTGCGCATGCGCTAACGTGCAATTTTTGAAACGGGTATAACTTTTTGGCTGTTCCAACAATTTCACGTTAGCGCGTTTCACGCCACCAATTTCGATGAACCAGTTCCTTCTCACTGAAATGGAAAAGTTTGAAATTGAAAAAGGAAATTCTGAAATTGGAATGGAAAAGTCTGAAATTGAAATGGAAAATTCTGAAATTGGTGTGGAAATGTCCGAATCTGACTTGGAAAAGCTATAGATTTTCTTGAAAACAAAATGATTGGCCGGTGCAGAACTAATAATCTATTGAATTGGTATAATGCGTCAATCCACCCACTTGTGCATAGGCACGCGGGTTGTCGTAGTATGATCAACAGCGGTGAGTAATAGATGTGGAAGCGAGCTCGTGGACGTCATTTGAAAAAACGCTGCAAATTCTTTCACTGGGGTTTATTATTCAATTGGCTTGCGTTCATGATTTGAATTTCTACTAAGCTTTGGAGTGTGCGTGTTTCACAGGTGAAAGAATACTTATTTACCCCAGTAATAATATTGAATAATAAACCCCAGTAATAATATTGAATAATATTTACCTATATATTATCAGCGTTTCATGCATATCAGAATGCTTCAACCCGTGTATCGGCTATAAACTACAAGTATCCACATCGGCTATCACTCCAGTATCCACATTCACTACAACTCGACGCTATCGGCATCACTAGGTTACAAACAAACAATAATAATAACCCAAAAAACGCAAATGTTGGCACCATAAATCGGGCCATGCACCGGGGATGGTTTGACCTACGGACGTGGGGAGGGTCTCATTCGATTCCTCATGGTATGTTCTTCAAATTGGTAAAAATTTAGGCCGATTCGACTTGTTTTGAGGTTTTTAGGGATTTTACAAAACTTTGACAGCCCTTAAAGGGCACTTTAAATTGAGTGAGAGAGCTGGCTCAAGAATTGGGGCGTCGTCGGACCAAGATGGATTTTTCCTGAAATTTTCAGATCTTTTGCTCCAGCCGTTTCGGAGATATCGTGCGTACGGCGGACGGACGGAAAATTTTTTATTGCAGATTCGGATTCTACACCCTTTGAAACGTAAACCATGAAATTTTCAGGGGGGTTAGAATTTTTTTTCCCAGAGCGATTACAATGGTTTATTATTGAATAATAAACCAAAAGTTCATCGAATGAAGAACATTCATTCGTTCATTGAATGATGATGATTGTGCAATGAATTCTGTTGTTTCCCGTTACGTTATTGTAAAATCCAAATTTTTAGTTTGTTAAATTTGGTTCTTTCATTAAACTCCTCATTTATCCTTGTCATAGAAATGAAATAATGCCATCCGTTTGCTCTCCCTAGAATTTTGCTTTGGAAAAATAACGCTAACACGTATGTGAATGTGGTATAGTGTGAATAAAGTAAAAATAGCCTTATTCTCTACGAAGATCGAATCAGGAATGAAATTGAGTTGCCTACAAATCTCGTTTCTTTTCTTTTATACTGAGTTTGTCGTATTTTGTAGACACTTTAAATGTGAAGGAGTTGAAAGGAGGATGCAAACATAGGGGACTGATTACCAAAGGAAGAAAGATGGATTTATGCGAACGTCTGAAAGCAGCCCTTATTTATGAATCAGCAAAGGCCGATAGGAAAAGTATGAAAACAGAATCATCAGCCTTGTGTACTGCTAAACAGACGTCACCAAAACTGAAATGCTACAATTGTGAAAGATTTTCGACTCATGTGGCAGCTCAATGCCCCAAACCAAAACGCGATCCTGGTTCCTGTTACGAATGTGGGTTCACAGTGCCCGTTTACTGCTACAATTTTTATTGTATATTATTAACTAATGAAGCATGGATAGGTGGTTTTAGCTGATGAGAGCTTGGTACTGATGTACGAATGTAGTTTGGTATCAGCTCTTGTTACGTATAGAGTTGTAAAATGAAGATGTTCGATTTAATTTTGCTCTGTAGGAGCCTATTTAGTTGTACACCTGACTATGTTCAATAAATATTAACCAGTGAACTGTGGAGAAGGGCTTTCTTATGAAGAAATAACAAACCTTTGGCTGACAGCGTGCTACTTTTTTCTTTACTGGCTCTGAGACTAACAGTCTTTTTCGAGCAGATTGAATCATTAGTCTCTAAGTTGGTGTATTCACTGAATTTCAACGCGTTTTAATTATTTTTGCCAGCAAAGATATTTGTTTAAATTATCACAATTTGTCAGTGTTTCAAAGTAATTGATCGAGTCATGAACTCGATAGGCATTAGCCAGTACAGTTTATGTCAACAGATTCAATCGGACTGAAAGAAAATAGGTAAACCTTTCCGATTGAGTAGCGATTAATGAAAATCTAACTTAGGTGGGGAACGGAACCCCTTGAGGATGGTCTGTCGGGAGGTTCACTCTCTCTCTATTACATGTTTTCTTTCGGGGTCGTAGTAAATGTGGGACAAGCCTATCGATCCTACGTCACTTGCAACACTAAAAAACCCTGCAGTCTGGAGGCACTAATAGTTTTCTAAATATCTAGCAAAAATATCTTATGCCCTTTAAAATAGTGTCACACTATCGTAATTGCGTCCTTCTTTTGAAATATTAATGTTACACAAACTAAATCCGATTTATCCATTGTAAATATTTAAAACAGATATGTCTTAATTAAAACCTAGATCTTGTACTTGAGATCAAAGTGTTTACCTTAGAGGAGCTTTTATTAATTTTGGTTTTATTGTCTTCAATAATGAACCTTTGTGTATCGATCATGAAAAAAATGTTCAACTCCCTCTCTCCCCCCTTAAAATGCGTTGTTTTACGTTTCAAAATGTTTAGAATTCGAAAATCGAATTTAAAAACACTAACAAATTTAAAAACTACTGAACAAATTTGATGAAACTTGGGTCAAAAATCACATTTGCGGGATTGGGACTGAATTCCCGGCATCGATCTCAGTCAATCCTAAAGGGTGAAATCAAAGGGCTGAAATGTCCGAAATGTGTGTGTGAAATTCTTTCACTGGGGTTTATTATTCAATTGGCTTGCGTTCATGATTTGAATTTCTACTAAGCTTTGGAGTGTGCGTGTTTCACAGGTGATAGAGCGATTATTGAATTTCAGGAGGCACACAAATATGATCAACTGATCAATCCAAATAGGTATTTTGGTCGAGAACAGATTTACGTGCTCTATGCATATCTCCTGAAATACCTACCTAAGGACCTGGGGAAGGGATCATTCGATTCCTCGTGGAGCGTTCTTCAAAAAGAGTACAAATTTAGGCCGCCTTGACTTTTTTTGAGGTTTTTAGGGATTTTAAAAAACTTTGACAACCCTTAAAGGGCACTTTAAATTAAGTGAGAGAGTTGGCTCAAGAATTGGGGCGTCGCCGGACCAAAATGGATTTTTCCTGAAAATTTCAGCTTTTTTGCTTCAGCCGTTTGAGAGAAATCGTGCGTACGGCGGACGGACGGAAAATTGTTTATTGCAGATTCGGCAGGCCCTTTGAAACGTAAACCATGAAATTTTAAGGGGGGGTTAGAATTTTTTTTCAAGACCGATTACAATGGTTTATTAATGAAATCACTGGGGTTTATTATTCAATCGGCTTGCGTTCATGATTTGAATTTCTACTAAGCTTTGGAGTGTGCGTGTTTCACAGGATAGGGCGATTATTGAATTTCAGGAGATATACATGGAGCACGTGAATCTGTTCTCGACCAAAATACCTATTTGGATTGATCAGTTGATCATACGATTGAATAATAAACCCCAGTGAAAGGATTTGCAGCGTTTTTTTATTGAACCTCAATACCTCCCCACAATAAAAACATCTATAATTTATCAAGTCTTTTGGCACTCGTATTGCGTTAAAACTTCCCCAAATCCAAATTTAAACGATGTAGCCAAAGGTAGAAAGATGTAGAGGGGGCACACAAATATCATCAACTGATCAATCCAAATAGGTGTTTTGGATGAGAACCGATTTGCGTGGTCTATGCATATCTCCTGAAATTCAATAATCGCTCTATCACCTGTAAAACACGCACACTCCGAAGCTTAGTAAGATTCAAATCATGAACGCAAGCCAATTGAATAATAAACCCCAGTGAAAGAATACTTATTTACCCCAGTAATAATATTGAATAATAAACCCCAGTAATAATATTGAATAATAGTTACCTATATATTATCAGAATGCTTCAACCCGTGTATCGGCTACTAACTACACTACAAGTATTCACATCGGCTATCACTCCAGTATCCACATTCACTACAACTCGACGCTATCGGCCGGACATCACTAGGTTACAAACAAACAATAATAAACGAAAAAACGCAAATGTTGGCACCATAAATCGGGCCATACATCGGGAATGGTTTGACCTACGGACGTGGGGAAGGGCTCATTCGATTCCTAATGGTATGTTCTTCAAATAGGAAAATATTTAGGCCGATTCGACTAGTTTTGAGGTTTTCATGGATTTTACAAAACTTTTACAGCCCTTAAAGGGCACTTTAAATTGAGAATTGGGGCGTCGTCGGACCAAGATGGATTTTTCCTTAAAATTTCAGATTTTTGCTCCAGCCGTTTCGGAGATATTTACGGCGGACGGACGGAAAATTTTTTATTGCAGAGATACACCCTTTCAAAACGTAAACCATGAAATTTTCAGGGGGGGAATTTTTTTTTACCAGAGCGATTACAATGGTTTATTATTGAATAATAAACCAAAAATACCCCATTTCTATTAACTGTGTTATTGAGAGATGTGCCTTCAAAGAATCGAATGAACCCATTCGGGTAACTAACAGTTGACCCATTGACTACGTTTTGAATCAGCTTTTGGCATATTCAACACTAGTGCTCGTTCCCATGTGGATTGGTACCTATTACGTTTACTTAGATAATGACCATACATTCCGTTTAATAATTATCTACTGTTAATTGATCTGGGTAAAAGGGCTACCTGAAAGTAATTCCTTGTTAAGTTAATCCCTTGCGTTAACATTTGCAACGTTTTTTCGTATCTACCTATCTTTATGCAAGTGAATTGCATTGCAAATTGAGATATTGCAAACGGTACTAATAATGTGTGAACATTTTCCTACATTACGTCGAATTCCGTTTTGGGGAACTCGCTCTGAACTCAGGATTCAGAAGTCTTCATATATTGCTTCCCTAGAAGACGGCGGAGAATGTTAAGAATGGATTTAATCGGCCTTCGTTTGTTTGTTATGAGATGTCATGAAGGCCAATACTTGTCTGATGTTGGCGGTAGATTTAAAGCGGTATATCGCTCCGCTGTACCTCCCGACTAAATTTCCATCACAATTTTGTTGTTGAAACGATTCGGGAAAAAAAGTTCGCAAAATAATTCCACTCCACTCCAACTTCTTTGTCATGCAAAGCTTATGAAATTCCTATTCATGTGTTAGTACCTAAGTATGGAAATATATAAATTGCTAGTTCTACTCGTAACTTACTACAAGTTTTGACTTTACACAGAATACAGGGTGGATGGGGATCAGTGTGCACTTTTTTTTTTGGGTGAAACTACATCGAAAATGGAGTAGAATGCCGCCAGAGTGGGGGTCCTATCTCAGTCCATTGGATAGTTATGGTTTGTCTAGTGCTTTCTCGGTCAACTCCGACCTCACGTCATGAAATCGAGTTTTCTGGAACACTGAAGCGTCCATTTTAATTTTATTATACATTTTCGGATTCAGCATTAAATTTCCTATAAGATGAACATAATTTCAACCTTATAAAATTTCGATAACTCTGTTCATAATCGCAGTAAAAGGGAAAATTTGAAAAATTTGAAATTTTTCGATAAAATTCGAAACAGAGCCGACGTTCCAAAAATAGGCCAAGAAGTTGTCAAATCTCATAAAAACTTCCTCATTTCATGAGCATTCCAACGGTATACTCAATTTCAGGATTACGAAATGTTTTCTTTGAGAAATTAAGTTTCAAATACAAAAAAACCAAGGTGGGGGCGTCAATCTTGGTAGGGAAGGGGGGTGCAAGGAGTTACTCACAAACTCGCATTCTACTCCATTTTCGATGTAGTTTTACCCAAAAAAAAAATTTCACACTGATCCCCATCCACCCTGTATAATGCGTTAAGTTTAAGTTTTATTGTTATAAAACAACCAGCAATAATTATATTTAATTTTCTGGAATATTATTCTATAAAATTTTTATAGAACGTAGATGTACTAATTAATTTGTTAACATGTTTACACTTGGTAACTAAAAGTAACTATAACTACTTATAAACATATAGTTTTAGCCGGCTCATTCCCAGCAAATCTCCCTCTCGTCCTCCGCCTCTCATGCTTCGCTCGGAACTCCCGTAGCAACTTATCCAGGCTTCTCTGGTTATCACGATCCCCAACAATAGTAACGAAAATTGGAGAACCAAACCAATCGGTTAGTACCGTTTATGAAGGAGAAGAAGGTTGTTTTTGAGTTTCTGACCCCAGCCTATGCTGTAGACCAGAACTCGGGGATAATTTTACTACCGCTCCAGTCATAATTGGTCCAGAAGTTTAGCCCTGTGCTGGGAACTTACAAACACAGACACGCGTACAAACTGAGTTTTTATCATTTAAATGATCAACAGGAGTACAATCCAGTTCTTAGCGACCGACCCGACAGTTCCGCCCCCCCCTCCACCTCGCTCAACACTCCTTCAGCTGACCTCGGGTGGGCTCCTTCCGCCCTTTGTTATCCCGGCATCACCACTTTTCCGTCCGCCCGAGGGGGTCATTCGTGTACCTGCCACCTTGGTAAGCACTAGCCTCTCTGGTGCTTTGCTTGAATCTACAGATTTTTCCAGGGAGTTGGTTTGGCTTAGTAAGTACCATTTATGAACACAGAATGCGCTCACGTAACCCCTTGTTAGCCCCCCCCCCCCAGCCGTAGCTTTCATCTGTGTTTACCAGCTCCCCTCCTCTGAGCTAGAATCCCATATTTGTAGGTTGCATAAGCAATTTTTCATCTTCGGTACTCAAATGTGTAAAATTAATCATTTAAATGATCTGGCTGTAGAGCCATAGAGGTCTACTGTCCCGCTTTATACATTAAAATTCATTTGAAAAAAAAAAAATGATAAAAAAAGGACAATTAAAGGTTCTTTTTTAGATACACCTACCGTCATGTTCCTCCTCGTCAAAACGTCTAGGAATAACTAAACCGAAGAATGGAGTCCAGCATGTAATCCAACTCCATTTTTATTCTGTCTTCTTCTGAGTCTATGAGATTCCGAGTTATCGAGGTTTTGAACCGAAGAATTTTAAGAAGAAGTTGACGGAGCTTCATAAAAAACTGCCAACACTTGTCAGAAATACTAACGAGGGGAGCCCGACAATTCCCGCTCCGATCTCGAAGAAACTTTTACTGGAGTTTCGACGTCGAAAATGAATCGGCGCGTATTTTGCAGTTCTTCCTAATGGACTCTTGGGGCTTCCAGGATAATCTAGAAAAGTGAAAAACTTCTCCCAAGTTGAGAGGGCAGTAAAGCTTCGTACCTTGTCAAATACAAGAATAAAATTATTGAATACAAAGCGGGACAGCAAATACACGTTAGTATGTGACAAACGGAAATCATTCATGTTTGCGCTAGAGTTCGCTATCACATTTTTCCAGTAATACTTACGGTTTTTTACCATTTTGATTCAATACCTCATTCACGTTGGAAACCAGTAATTTTTAAAAAGTGAGAGAAGTGAGTAAGAGGGTAGTTTTTGTTTATTATTTTCAATGATGAGCAGTTGTAATCGTATTGCAAATATTTTTATAACACCCTCAAACTTTGTGAGTTTAAGTTTGAAGGTGAGTGGATTCAAAATCTGCATTCTTTCACACATGGATTCCACTTAAGGTCTATGCGGTCTTAAAGGTCTAGCCAGCCGAACGCGCATAGATGCTATCGGGCAAAAACTGATCAAAACCATGGTATTTTTTTTTTTTTTTTACTGTCATAGAAGTTTAGAGTGTCATTTTCCATTAATTATGGACGACGGGACGACTGGGATACGTTTCAGATCTGTCAAAATTCATCCAAAGCAAATAATCGCAATTTCTGAACCTAGAAGTGACCCCACAAAACCTTACAATAACACGAAGAATCACGCAATATAAAAACTGCTGTAACATCATCCGTTCGGTCACTTATAGCAGGTCTCTCTTTAAACACACGAGTCAACGTTATGATAATAAACCCGAAGCAATATGATTACTATAAGGCTACATTAGCCATATTGCTATCTCCAATCGAGTTTTCATAACTTATTAACATATTTGCGACAAGTGGAATGTAGTTAGGTGTTTTATTTTATCTCGTTAAATTTACGTCTCGTTCTATTCGCGGATTTTCAAGTCGTGCCGATATGCAGTAAATTACACCATTACAGGCATTTTGATAACAGCTTTTGTTTCGTTCAAAAGGACTAGTTAAGTGTTGGTGTTCGCGGATTGATATTTAAGAAGAAGAAGAAGTCAATTACAAGGTGTGGAGATACTCTGATCAGCTGAATCGCCGTTTTGGTTAATTTCACCCCTAATCACTGTGCTGAAATATAAATGGAGCTATTTTTATGACATCTATAATGCAAATACAATTCGTGGAAGCGCCGAATTTTGATTTCGTTCCTGAGACTAAGTCTTATAAATATAGATTTCTAATAAACTAGAAGTGATTATACGTAGAAATTTTATCCAGGGTGTCCCAGGGGTTATGCACAATCTGACTCCTACGTGTTCTGCAACTCATTTCCGACCAAAACTGTCTCTTAGCAATTTTTCGCCAGAGGCCTCGTTTTCGAGCTATTCGCGATTTAAGATTTTTTTGTGTGTTGTCGATCTAATGTCATTAAAACTGTCATAACTCCCTCAATTGTTGAGATAACTCAAATTTGATGACACCGTTGGAAAGAGCGTTGAATTTTCTATCTATTTGTTGTCAAAAAACCTTTTTACAATTGCTTTGAAGATGTGCGATTGCTGCGCGAAATAGCAGTTTTGTAAAAATCTTGAAATCGCCTGTTTTTCATCTCGCCTAGAAACCCCATAAATGCTTGACGCAGAACTGTGCAGGCCTGGTAAAACGTGCGCCAAAATGTTAGCTTTCCTACGATGTAGTCGTTTTGGTTTTTAAGAATATTTTTAGTTAAGGAAATGGTGTTTAACTGCAGAAAAACGTGTGTTTTCTGTTAAAATTAAGTCTCGAAGATGAATGCAACTCATCGCAGTAGGAAATGAGTTGTAGAACTCGTAGGAGTCGGATTGTGCATAAGTCCTGGGACACACTGTATCACTAAAAAAGACCTAATGTTTGAAAGTTGGGAAAGCTACGGAGGAGGCATTCTCTTGAACAGGGGCTAGGATATGCAATGACCCGCACAACCCCCCGGTCTTGAAGGAGGGGTTGCTTTGTGCGCCGTGTATTTTCAACCCCAATCAGATTTGACCGTAGCGTTGGGTATTGCAATGTTGATAATTTGTTGTTTCTGACCAAATTCAGTTTTAGTAAAATGTTTATTGACTCGAACATTTTATCCATCTGTTGGACAATGGTAAGATATTGGGGTTTAAATCGAGGTCATAAAAAGAATTAGAGTTTAAACAAGATTGTTAAGATTTAAATTTAAAAAAAATATATTTAAAAATGAAAAATGAACGTGAATGTAATGAATGAAAACGTTCGTTTGTGATCAGCGTCTACGGCATTTCCAAGCTGTCCAGCCAAAGTCAGGATAATCGAAGATCCGAGAGACAGCTATTGTTTGTGTTCATTTACGATTGATTGCGATGAGTTGCTTTCAGTTGAGTAGCTATACCACAAGTGAGTATGTTAACATGATTTTTGTGTACGGTTTTGCCAATGGTAATGCTTCTGAAGCAGCGAGGGAGTCACACTCCCCCTGTGTACAACTCACACCCTAGCGGACACGTCGGATAGCATGAGGAAAAAATATTGGTAGATAATATTGTTTATGTCACTGATCCTTCTTTATCTTGTAAACTATCTGTTTTTTATCTACAGCAGGGTTTATGCATCTGACAAAACTAACTTAAATCGTCACTTGAGAGGTCTGGCGTTGTCACCATTCGATTCAGTGAGAAAAGTTACGTATATCCCTCGACCAACCTTTTTTCGTTGAGACTTGGAAAAACCTCAATTTTAACAGAAAACACTCGTTTTTCTGCAGTTGAACACCATTTCCTTAACTAAAAATATTTTTTAAAACCAAAACGACTAGACCGTTGGAAAGCTGACATTTTTGCGCACGTTTTACCAGGCCTGCACAGTTCTGCGTCAAGCATTCATGGGATTTCCAGGCGAGATGAAAAACAGGCGGTTTTAAGATTTTGACAAAACTACCATTTCGCGCAGCAATCGCACATCTTCAATGCAATTAAAAAAAAGTTTTTTGACATCAAATAGATGGAAAATTCAACGCTCTTTCCAACGGTGTCATCAAATTTGAGCTATCTCCACCATTGAGGGAGTTATGACACTTTTAATGACATTAGATCGAAAACACGAAAAATTCTTAAATCGCGAATAGCTCGGAAACGAGGCTTCTGGCAGAAAATTGCTACGTGGCATTTTTGGTCGGAAATGAGTTGTAGAACACGTAGGAGTCGGATTGTACATAACCCCTGGGACACCCTGTATAATAAGGGAATAATGAACGTACGCGTAATAATTTTTTGCGTTTATGAGTTTACATTGTAAATTAGAAGATGAGCCATTATAGTGGTGTTTGATTCACAGCAACTAAATTTGATAGTGGAGGGGATTGCAAAGAAGAACTTTTCGTTCGAAATGAGTTCTAGAATCGATTCCTAGAATTTTAAGTTAAGGTTAAGGTAGACATACAGCATGTGAGACTGAGAGCTAACAAACACAGACCCTGATCTTTTCATCAAATTCGATCAATTAGTCTCTGAGTTTCGTCTGGAACAACCAATTTCTGGTTTGTACATGTTTAATTTAACTACAACCAATCGCTACGAAATTCATGAGATACCATCCCGCGACCTGTACTCAAGCATTTTCCAAATTATAATTCGATAGAATTCTTAGAAAAGATATATTGTTAAGGACTTCCCCGATCTCTAATGGCGGAACTGCACCGATGCAGTTAAGGAAGTTTTAAGGATGAGTGCACTCTCCCGTGTGGGGAATGTGTCCCGCATCAGGTGGAAGAACAAAAGGCAAGAGAGGAGTCCGTCACCCCGGAACTGGAGCCTCCGCCCTGTTGATAATGTAGAAAGCGAAACGCCGGTGGTCTGGTCAGGGGGGTCACAGCGGAGCCGATAACGAGCGCAGCGTGGAGAACTGGGGTAGATCACCGGTTCAACGCCACAGGGTGATTCGGAGTTTTATTGAAACATATTTTCCAAACGTAGAATACCCTACACAATACTACACTAATGTTCGTTATTTATGGCTTAGGTACTTAGGCTTATGTGATCAATGATTCAACTTGGGTTAAATACATTATTCACCAATAAAAAAGTATATATTATTGAAGATATTCATCAAGTAAAGATATTCATTAATTGAGATTCCCTGTGTGGTTTACTGGTTTCACCTCAAGTAATTGAAAAAACGCTGCAAATTCTTTCACTGGCGTTTATTATTCATTTGGCTTGCATTCATGATTTGAATTTCGACTAAGCTTTGGAGTGAGCGTGTTTCACAGGTGATGGAGCGATTATTGAATTTCAGGAGGGGCACAAATATGATCAACTGATCAATCCAAATAGGTATTTTGGTTGAGAACTGATTTAAGTGCTCTATGCATATCTCCTGAAATCCAATAATCGCTCTATCACCTGTGAAACACGCAAACTCCAAAGCTTAGTAGAAATTCAAATCATGAATCATTGAATAATAAACCTCAGTGAAAGAATTTGCAGCGTTTTTAGCATAATTTAATCAAATATAAGTACAATTTTCAGCATGAAAATATGTTCGAGCGGCGATTTTTAAACAACCTAGTTCATGGTTGACAAACTTCTTCTAAGTAATATTCTGCTATAAAAATACAATTTAACGATTTTATCAGATTTTTGCTGATTTTTTAATCTGTTTAGTAGGTACTTGTTTTAAAAATTTGACAAATTAACTGTCTCAAACAGTAGGTACTGTCCAACGAACTCATCATTTGTTTTGGAATGACTTTTGTTGGCGTAAGAACGAAGTTTTTGTTTCAAATCTATCGATAGGAAGAAGATCGGTGAGATTCGTTCGTATCGACATCGTATGTCGACGTACAAAGAATCAATTGTGCAATTGGGTGATCGAAGATTCGAACTTCACGTCTGTAAACACTACCCACACCTACAGATGTTGGGGAACAGCAGAATGGCAGTCACCAGTGTGGGTGTACCAACTGGTTTGTGGAAAAGATTCGGACGGATCCGCCATTGAATTTACGAACGTATAATCACACGGCATCGATCAACCAGCCACTTCGACCTCCTGTCAAGATGTATCATGAGTGCTATGTTATGCAAGTTCAGAAGAAAATGCCGAAACTGTCAAATAAGCGGCAGCTAAATGCCGAGAGTACTTTTGGGTGGGTAATCGCCCTCCAGGCCTCAATCCTAATTATTCAAAAATTAGCCCTGGAACCCCTTTAATTTTTTCACGAAGAGTAACCATGGAAGTTCTCTCTTATGCAAGATTGCCAGGACATCGAGAATAACTTCTTTCATTCTCTAATTTCTTCGTCGAAAATTCCAAATCGAAATATTAGATTCTCCTTTTCTTTATTTACATAATATGTTCATATTATGAAAGTCTTACTAAATTAATAGAAAAAAAGGTATGTATTTCAGTAGAACCTCAACTACTTAAACTACATATATATGAAAATGTTTGAAATATTATGTTTTACAATTTTCAAAGCCATTGCAATAGGTGTATTATCTTTAAAAATTTGCCAAAAGCAAAGGGCGGACTAATGGGTTAATCGGTTCACTATGAGAAAATGGTAAGGAGAATAGCATATGGTATGAATATTTGTATGGTACAGTATGTACAACTGTACAATGTGTTATGGAAATTCCTCTCTTAATTAGACATATTTTGATCCGGGAAAACGAAGTTGTCCACCTAAACGGCTACCCCTTCGGAAATTTCGTAGGATTGTGCGGGAAAGGCGTAAATTTGATGATTCCTTATCAAATTCATTACTCAGAAATAATTTGCTTTTACTATGCACTTGCAAACGTAAAATCGCTAAATGCGTCATTTCGTCATAGCCTATTCCTTACTTTCGTCTAGGTAGGCTAGTTATGAAATAACAATTCGCTTACCCTATATCAGCTTCAGTTAGCTATTCCAGAATATTATTACAATCTCAAACTCTTCCATTGTCACTCGATTTTGGAATTTTCAGAAAGTTTGTGGTAGAGGTTGTTGTGTAGTTGGTCCTCAACTAACAGGGTTTACAAGCGCATAAAACCAATCATAATTTTATATTTTCCTAATTGACTGATTTTGACATATTTTCGCTCTATATTAATTTATTCCCAATCATAGCCACTGGTTTTCTTTAGACCTTGCGAAAAGTTTCAATTTATACAGGATGTATAAATTACAACAGAACAGTGTTCCGACGAACAGGCGTGTAACAGACGAACCGGGTATAATTACGCCAAAATGGATGACATAGTCTATTACTTATAGACTAAAATATCTATACTATATATGTACTAATATATATACTATTACGAACAGCTTAGTTTGTCTGAAGACCGACAATTTCAATTCTTTTCAAGGCCGAACCCCGTCCTAAAATGATAGAAAAATCACCAAATACCTTCCTATTAGTCAGGGTTATTAGCCAGTCGAGGGGATGTAAGAGTGTTCCCATTCGATTCCAAAAAACTCAAGAGTTAGCCTGAGAAAAAAAAACAAACAAAAACACACGTATTTTCTCCCTCAAACCTTCTTTTTACTGTGAAATCAATTACTACAATCAATTTGATTAGTACATTAGAAAGCTGACGTTTTGGCGGAGTTTTTAGGCGGTCTGCACAGTCCTGTTATAAAAACTAATAGGATTATAAAGCGTTTAAAAAATAGGAAATTTTAAAATTTTGACAAAATTTACTTTTTGGACTCATCCTTTGTGCCTTAATTCTGCTTTGAAAAATGTTGAGTCTCTAAAAAGACTGTAAATTTAACGCTCTTTCTAACAGTGTCCTTAAGTTTGAATTTGTCGTGCAAATTTAAGAAGTTAAGGCAATTTTAGTGAAGTAAAGACGAAACACGAGACAAAAATTTGAAAATGAAATAACTCAGAAACGAAGCCTCTAAAGAAAAACTCTAGGAGGCATTTTTGGTAGAAAAACGGTTGTAAAACACGTAGAAGAGAGGTCGGACACGGCTAGCGTCACACCCTGTATATCCATGTTATGGATACGAAGAAACTATGTGTCATACCAACTTGATGAAGTAAATTCTGTGCATTTGAAATGTAGGCTAACCAATTTTGGAGTGTTTAAAGTTTTTCTTTTCTTGGTTCTCCAAAATTCATTATTGAAATCAATAAACCAAAAAAAGTACCGTGCCATCGAATGTATATATGAGATAGGTACTGTTTTTGTTGTTAACATTTTCACCCTCTACTTGCCTCTCCTTTCAGTTAATTCAAAACGATGTTGAGATGTATTCACCTTGGGTGACTTTTGATTTTTGGACAAGATAACGTTGTACGAGGCCAAGTTCGTCAGATGCGTACCTAGTTGTTCATTTCTATCTTGGTACTAGTACTTCAGTGAAGTGTAGTTTGTGACCTCGGTTATATTTTGTCGAAATCTGGTTTAGTTAACGGCGAGAAGGCACTTGACTGGTCGACTCGAGAGCGAATGGTGCAGGAGTTGAAGGATCTGGTGTTTGCCAGGTCGAACGGCTCCTTCGAGACGCTCCTTGACATTCTCCGCCACCTCAAGGAACAAAAACGTCGCCCGATTACGACGGACCCAAACCTCAAGTTTCCCCGTTCCCTCGAGTTCTCTTTTGTTTCGCCTTCACAGTTTTTGCTCCGGAAAATCGCTCAGTTTGCCTTCGCGGGCCGCTACGGCCTTTCCTTAGGTTTCGTTGTCAAACCGTACAGCTCAGGTCAAGCATCATTGAAGACCTGCGAATTATTATCAGTACTTGTCTACTCTACCTGAAACCCAAGGGAAAACGCTGCAATTTTTTTCACTGGGTTTTATTTATTCAATTCAATTGGCTTGCGTTCATGATTTGAATTTCTACTAAGCTTTGGAGTGTGCCTGTTTCAAGGTGAAAATTGAATTTCAGGAGGCTCACAAATATGATAAACTGATCAATCCAAATAGGTATTTTGGTTGAGAACAGATTTACGTGCTCTATGCATGTCTCCTGAAATTCAATAATCGCTTTATCACATGTGAAACACGCACACTTCAAAGCTTAGTAAAAATTAAAATTATGAATGCAAGCCAAATGAATGAAATTGAATAATAAACCCCAGTGAAAGAATTTGCAGCGTTTTTTCAAGAGCGATTAAAATGGAAAAAATATTATATTTCAAAATTTTGAATTTCGTAAGACGGAGCATGCATATCAGAATGCTTCAACCCATGTATTGGATATGAACCCTTCTAGGAGTTCACTCCAGTATCCACATTCACTACATCACTAGGTTACTGCGACTGTTGAGTTTGTTTTGATCGCAGTAACCTAGTGATGTAGTGAATGTGGATGCAATGTTGGCACCATAAATCGGGCCATACATTGGGAATGGTTTGAGCTACGGACCTGGGGAGGGGCTCATTCGATTCCTCATGGAAAGTTCTTCAAAAAAAGTCCAAATTTACTCCGCCTTGACTTTTTTGAGGTTTTTAGGGATTTTACAAAACTATGACAACCCTTAAAGGGCACTTTAAATTAAGTGAGAAAGCTGGCTAAAGAATTGGGGCGTTGTCGGACCAACATGGATTTTACTTGAAAATATCAGATCTTTTGCTCAAGCCGTTCGGGAGAAAACGTGCGTACGGCGGACGTACGGAAAACTTTGTATTGCAGATTTGGATTCTACACCCTTTGAAACATAAACCATGAAATTTTCGGGGGGGGGGGGGGGGGGGTTAACCATTTTTTTTCCAAGAGCGATTTCAATGGTTCATTATTGAATAATAAACCAAAAATTCTCCAAAATTGACAATGTGATTACCTTATGAGCTTTGATGGTAATTTTTCATTCGCCATTTCAATAATTTCGTATGGAAATGTCAGCAATTCTTGTAATCAATGATTATCGATTCCAAGAATTGCTGAAATTAATTAGTGGAAATTAATTACCCATTTAGCGGAAAGAAACCTAGCTCTTCGATTTGATATTCTGCAATTAGAACCAATTTTAGAACATTTAAAGTTTTAACTATTTTGCAGTTCATATTATTGGTTTGAGCACATTTTATCGAGTACTAATGAAGAAGAAACTTATCAAGTACTAATTCAAATTATCCATATTCTGGGAGAATTTGTATTTGGAGTTTGAGCCTATTGAATAGAGTTCTCTGATAACAAAATCTGTAGTTCTAAAACCATGAATCATACTTTGTTTACTGTTGTTAAATAACCAGTGCCAGCTACTATTAATTTGATTCAGTCGAGGGTTGTGTTTGGTCGTTAAACTGCTTCAGTTTAATTCAATTAACGTTAGTCATTCCTATATATTCCACACTGTTACATCACCGCAAGGTACATTACTTCTAGGTTATGCATTTGTCATTCGGTCTACGGCAAATCTTTGTTCTTACGAGAACTAAACGGAAGTCTTGTCCGATGTTGATTGGTACATTATAATATTTTATTGTTCAGATTTTATGGAACCTCTATAATCTTGTTAAATTAGGGGCACGTAACTGACGTTATTGGTGGTCGTTGAAATGAGTCATCTTGTACATCCAGTTTTAATATTGCGCAACTTTCCTTCGGAATCTACCTATAACAGCTTCACATTCGGAATTTGGAGAAAAAAAAAATGGTTCCACCAAAATAACTATTTCCATTTGCATTTACTAAAATGATCATCGTGGACAATATTCTTTTTGTGTCTGTTCTTGTTTACAAGCCAATCTATTTAGATGCAATTTATAGATACGGGCTAGGTAGATGGTTCTCCATGAGTTCTATTGCGCACTAACATGTGCAATCTCAAACGTAACATCCAACGACCATAATTTTCTTCCTTCCTAATCGTCTGATCTTGCTCACATTTAGAGAGCGATCTAAGGTAGTTGGATGGTTTAATCATCTAATAAATCTCAACAACATCTTAATAAAATTGTCACCGGAATCCGGCTTCACATCCACAAAGGCGTTGTCGTTTGTAGCAACAACTCCCTTGTATCTTTTCCGGAAGCCTTTGTGAGCAGGCCTCTTTGAAGCGTATATAAAACATTTCTATGATGTACTTACAGCAGGCGACCAGGTTTCTATGGATTATGCCGTGGGCTAAACATTCCTACAGATTACGGTCAGTTTCTGTGGATCATGTTAGCTTGATTACGGGAAGGGCTTCTTTTGGAAGATGTCTCGAGAACTTGGCTTCGAAAAACCTGCTTTTATCCTTCTGTTGGTGGGTGTGAGTGGGCGCTCGTTACATCGGCATCTTTCTGTTCCTCCCGACCAGGTCAGGTTGTAGGTAGACGTAGGTTTCGCCGGACCGCGTATGTAAACAAGGCGCCGACCGACCCCTCAATTTTCGAAATTATGCTCAATTTCCATGCGTCTTTTTTTTTAGCTTTTAGATTAGCTAGTGTCTTTGAAAAGAACCGACTGTCTAGAGACGTTCCTATTTTTTTGGAATGTCAATGGATTTTTGAAACTACTAAATACGTAGGTGTAAATGTTTCACAAAGGAGGAACAGTTAATGTTTCCCCAGAAGAAAATGTCTGCTAAGTTAAGTGGGACCTATAGACTTATTTTCACTATTTAAAAAATACTGTTCGATGAAGTCTGGTGTTGTGGGGGTGAACAATTTTGAGGTTTACGCAATGGGAAACGGGTTGAAGCCCTGTTGTTCGGCGTAATTCCATATGCTACCCAACTTCCAAGATCATCTTTTTATATTTAAAGTCATTATTCATACATTTTTTTACTTTATCCTTAGAAATGTGAAATAATTGCATTTTGACGTCAATGGTCGTTAGAACGAAGAAGACTCCTGCGGTATTGAATATGACTTTCAACAATTTAAGCAACCACGTTGGGACCTTGCTTCTGTAACTACTTAGCGAAAAATAAGTGTTCAATTACTTATGAAATTTCAAATAGTCGGTGGCACGTTTGAATCTATCTACCCTGTTGTTAAGGATGAAGCATATTCGAACTGTTGTTTGGATGATATTTCACTGCCGAACTATAGACAGATCGAACTCTTCAGTTCGAAATCAATGCACCCAAAATGAGAAGTAAAACCAACTACCAGGTATAGAATTGAGCTTTCGCGTCCTGTTTCACAATTTCCATAGCACATTTTACTTCCGAGTCTACCAAGGTAGCGGAAGCATTGTTTTAACTTTCGGAACGTGAAAATTTTTTTGTCTCCAAAATTAAAAATTCCACTCGCATTTTGCGTTTTAGACCTTTCTGAACAATTTTGGTTCCGTGTCTGTGTGTGTGTGTGTGTCTGTCTGTCAGCAAATCCTTGTTACGGGCAAAACTACACGAAGTTATAGTCCGATTTTGATGGAATTTTCAGAGATTGTTCGGTTTGATTTGTAGATGGTCCCCTATGAGTTTCATGACCCCCGGATCAATAGTAGCCTCTGCGCATGCGCAAACGTGAAATCCTTGTTACACGCATAACTCCGGGAGTTCATGACTGATTTCGATGAAATTTTCAGGGATTGTTCGGACTGATGTAAAGATGGTCCTCGTGAGTAATGAAGAGAAAATAAAGTTTTAGCCTCGAGCTTGGATCGAACCTAATTGAACCATCATTGAACGCTTCATATATTTTATTTTTCGAAATGCTATAATGTCAATTTATCACTTTATTTATCAATCCATTCAGCGTCAATTTTATAGTTTGTTCAATAGTTGAACATGCCTACCTTTATTTTCTCAAGTTATGCTCCTGCATAACAATAAATTTACCCTAATTCAATATTTACTTCGCCTAATTGAACGAAGTTCTTTAGTCAATAATAATTTTCAATGATCTATACAGTCATGTTATGGATACGAGGAAGCTATGTGCCACACCCACTTGGCAGACGTTTTTCTCATTTGCGCCAGTATTATACTCAGAATAATCAGGACACTCCGAACGCTCTCTTGTACATAGTTTGTTTTCTATGCTATTCACCCTACGAAACTGTCCCCAGACAATAAATCCCCAGACATCCCCATCATCATCCCCAGACAATAAATGTAGGGACTGGATTAGATGAGAGGCCTGTTGAATTCTCTCCTGTTCAGCTTAGAAAACTGAAATTCGATGAGGAACCTCCTTAAGACAGTACGACACAATTGACGTGATCAACCAGATCAGCTGAGTGAGGTAAATTCCCTCCTATTCACCCTAGAAAATTGAAGTGTCAAGCATTTCAGTCTAATAAATATGACGATCATTAGGCGAATGATACTGCCTAGAAGCTTTCTCCCGGATTTTTTCGTGATAACGTTATTGATGTTTGAATAATAAAGTATATGCCCCCAATCTTAAGTAGTTTACTGTAAATCAATGTACTGTAATTCAACTGCTGGTGATGCTGATGCTGCTATCATCGACGTCTTCCTGAATTGGTACAAAGTCGGTATCGTAAACTCATCAGTATTCCGTTATTTCGCATATTATCTCTTTATCATCATGCTACAACAGTGATAGAAATCGGTAGAAACTTTAAACAACAATAAATTCGTCTTTAATTCGTCAATGATTCACCATTGTAGCAAGCGCCCTTAATTAACGTGTACTGCGCGGAACTTCGCCCTCACTAATAGTTATAACACAAGTGGATGGATCTCCTTGAGTTGGCTTAGTGAGTAATTAGATTAGCAATAGCGAACTTGTTCAAGCTTATAAGGTTTCGTTACGTTGAAGTTAATGCCCTTTTGACAGAAGCGTCAGTTCCCTTCTGGGGATCAACGTGTCAGCCGTCCTTAGCGTTCAATCTATCCCCCAACTTCCGAACTTCCCGTTACTGAAACATTCAAGAGGTAAGCTCGTATCGTAAACACCAAAATTACCTTCTGCAGTTCACCAGATAATCGATGTGCCGGTTCCTACTGAATTATCTGGAACCTCATGTACAACAATTAGTAATTCAGTAGCGCCATATTCTACCTACTTCAGCTGTCATCTATCATTCAGATACTAGAAATATTGTTGAGTACTGGGAACCGTTTGAAAAATTATGATTTGTCTGGCATTGTTCGCTTGTTCAGAAAAATATTATAAATTTCAACGCATATGATAAGGATGTACAACGTTTCATCAAATTTTGTTTGAGTGTTGTACTTAGGTAGCAATATGGATCGTTGCAGTTGCCAAATATGCCTCTTAAAACCATGAAGGAAGAGTTGATATAGAAAGAAGGTTTTTGTATATTATTCAATAATAAACTTTGTAATCGCTCTTGAAAAAAATGCTACCCCCCCCCCCCCCCTGAAAATTTCATGGTTTACGTTTCAAAGGGTGTAGAATCCGAATCTGCAATAACAAATTTTCCGTCCGTCCGCCGTACGCCGTACGTACGATTTCTCCCAAACGGCTGAAGCAAAAAAGCTGAAATTTTCAGGAAAAATCCATGTTTGTCCGACGACGCCCCAATTCTTCTTTAGCCAGCTCTCTCACTCAATTTAAAGTGCCCTTCAAGGGTTGTCAAAGTTTTGAAAAATCTCTAAAAACATCAAAAAAGTCAAGGCGGCCTAAATTTGGACTCTTTTTGAAGAACTTTCCACGAGGAATCGAATGAGCCCTTCCCCAGTCCGTAGGTCAAACCATTCGATGTATTGCCCGATTTATGTTGCCAATATTTGCGTGTATTGGTACATTTTGCTTCAACCCGTTTATTGGCTATAAACTACAAGTTTTGATTACAGTAACCTAGTGATGTAGTGACGCTATGATCACTGGTCACAAACAAACAATAATAAACCAAAAAACGCAAATTTTGTCACCATAAATCGGGCCATACATCGAGAATGGTTTGACCTACGGACGTGGGGAAGGGCTCATTCGGTTCCTCATGGTATGTTCTTCAAATAGAGAAAAATTTAGGCCGCTTCGACTTATTTTGAGGTTTTTAGGGATTTTACAAAACTTTTACGGCCCTTAAAGGGCACTTTAAATTGAGTGAGAGACCTCAAGAATTGGGGCGTCGTCGGACCAAGAAAAAATTTCAGATCTTTTTCAGCCTTTGGTTTATTATTCAACGGCGGACGGACGGTTCATGATTTGAATTTCGGATTCTAAGCTTTGAAAGTAAACCATGCGTTTTTCACAGGGATAGAGCGATTATTGAATTTCAGGAGCGATTACAATGGTTTATTATTGATCAATATTATAAATTTCAACCATGATACGGGTACAACATTTCATCAATTTTTGTTTGAGTGTTGTATCTCCTGAAATTCAATAATCGCTCTATACCTGTGAAATAGCAGTTGCCAAAGAAATTCAAATCTTGAACGCAAGCCAGTTGAATAATAGCCTCTTAAAACCATGAAGAGTTGAGTCGATATAGAAAGAAGGTTTTTTACTTGATTCCAACTCCTGGTAGAGCTTTGTCCTTAATTGTGATCACTATGACAAATTTCCGTTTCTATACCCTTCTTAAATGTCTCTAATTTTCAGGAATGTGGTTGCTGCTGAACGCACTGACGCTCATCTGGTGCTCCTCACTCGCTGCCAGCCTTCCTCCACTGAGCTACAATGAAAAGCCACAGTCCAACTCAACTATCGTCCTCCAAAACTCAACCATTGCCACGAACGGTAAGTTTTACTCATTCACATTCCAATGTTACCCTGCATAAATAGTTCTTGAATGAAATCTATTGTTATAGACAGGATTGAATTATTGGGAAAATGAAGATTACGTTTCCATTTGGAATATGCGTGTATGCTATAAATAGCAACTCAAAACTATTAATCTATGCTCAAATCAATGTACACACGTTAAACAGATCAGTCTTATACAGCTGAACCTCTGCTTAATTTTTCCTTCTACCAACCGTTAAGGAGTTCAAGTAGTGTTGAACATTTCAATCCTCGAGGAATAAAAAAGATTTACATCTCTCGGTTTAAAAAAATTAATTTCCCGTTTCATTTCCATTATAAACGTCACGATGTACCCATTAAATCCGCAAATCTGCATGAGTAAATAAATTGAATCATCCATCTGAAGCATAAAAACAATGATCAGATTTCGTATTTTGTCAGCTCATCATTTTGATTAGGAATAAACTGTCTCTCATGTAATTATGGTGTGAAGTAGCTATTGATCTTATGTCACCGTAACCGCAGTGATTCATTTGTTTCCAAACCTTGGGAGCATTCAAGCGGTAGAGTGATTCACTCTCGACGCAACAAAATCGACATTACTGGGATATGGCATTCTGTTTCACCTTCCATGTATTGGAAGCCCACTCTCCTTAAGCGCTAAAGCATTAGCAGGAAAACAGTTAACATGAATGTGAAAAATTGCCTGTAAAATTGCTTATAAGCTGCGACAAATTCCCATTTCAATAAATTGAGTGTATTATAACCTTTGCGGGATATTTGCGGACTAGTGAAGCTTAGGGAGATGGTTTCTTTTATCTCATTAATTTTGAAACCCTTCAAGCTCCTTGAAATGGTAGTTATGGAGGCGCACTGATCAGCTATGGAACCCCTTGTGGCTACTCTGAGTGTCTCTTGGGGAAAATGTCTTCCTTATTCAATCTAAGGTATGTGATGGATATTTTTAGTTGGTCCTTCCCGATTTTAGAATCCGTCGCTTTGGAAGATGAATCAGACGTTTTCAATTATGTGGGTCATCCTCTGAGCGTGGCGGAGCATTATTACCGCATCCACCTCAATGGTAGGGGCAACTATTCCATACCATCACCTCACAGGTACTGACAAATAAATGGAGATCTTTTCAAGTATTTTAAAGTTACACTTCATCTGATGGTAATAGACCCATGATCTACATAGAATAGAGTTGTGTAAACCCAGGTCACCTGAGGGAGTAGACTCCCTGCAGGGCACTCAGTCCAAAGACAAGGTCAGTGGGAGAAGTTCACCAGTTAGCTGTGTGAATGAATTGGACTTGCAGTTCGCTTCGCAGTTCACTCCGTGGATGAATGCGACCTGCAGTTCACTTCATGAATGAATGGGACCTGCAGTTGGTTGTCTCCATTCTGATACATTCACCACCACTACTGATATCTCGTGGCATGACCCCGTTTACATGCAGCCCAGCGTTGCCGTATTTGCTGCCGCGTTACTCCCCTACTTATTCCGCGGCAGCCCAAGTGTTTACATTCAGCCCACTTCCGTGGCAATAGAGGGCTTGGAGGCAGCGCCGCCACTGTGCCTCCTGAGCTTAGTTAATTATGCCCAATATGTGGAAAATAATACACGTCGTCGTCGCAAAAGCAGATGGTGGTCAACTCGTTATTCCACTCCGTCATAACGATCAGACGATATGAAAACGATTCAGCACAAAAAAACAAATTTGAAAACTTTGATTTCAACAAAACTGAGGAGAAGAAAGGTTCTTGACTTGACAAACTCGAGAAGAAAACTGGGGAAAGGGGAGTGCAGGGAACAGCATGTAAACAGCCCTGACCACTCGCGCTGCCCGCCCTTTGACTTCAGGGCGAAAAACCGCCAGTTGAGTGAGCACGGGGGCAGCGCGAGTGGCAGCGGCTGGGGCAGTGGAAGTGAGGTGTTTACATACTCGCGTTGCCTATGATTTAACTGCATGTAAACTGAGAGAGTGGGGATATAATATTCTTCGTGTACCGTCAGGGTTCGGCAGTCTCTTGCGACCTGCTTGCAAGAGAAGACAGTTTGCTGCTCTTGGCAGAAGTTCGAGACCTTCCGAGTTGTTTGAACGTCGGCAGCGGAGAGCCCTGCTGTCGCAAACGTCTTGTGATGAACTGCAGGTCTTCCTCCGCAGGTCATGTGAGGCAAGTTCACTTGAAAGAGAAGTTCTTGGACAGAAGGTCACTCACTCTCTACCCAACTCTAATATAGAGGGGCTAATTCAGAAATAATCATTTGCAGCTGTTTTTTTTTCCGGCGGATTAGAAAGTTTGATTATTGAAAATAATAAACCAAATAATTATTCTTAACAATTAGCTTACACTCAAAACGGTGCATTTTCAAGAAAAAAATTCTACAAATATTTGATTGTTTTGAAATGTTCTACCATGGAAATATTTTTCGCGTTGGAATTTACCTATCACTCTTTTCCTAGCATATCCGATCTCTCCTCAAGAAAGGTTTTCGCTATCATGCATTCTGCACATTTTCCACTTCTTACAACGACCCAACTTGGAGGGTAGGGACGTGTAGGATCTATGGGTAGTTGTTACGTTGAGGCATGAACATATGTGGCGGCAAATGAAAAAGCAAGTTCCAGACGCTCTTCCTCTCCGCAGGACCCGTATCGAGCGCGTCCTCTTCCATCATTCCTTCCTCGCCCTTTACACACAACAAATTCTCACTACATTTAAGCAGATATCTGAAGAATAAATGTACGTACGTAATACAGGGTGTTTCGTTTCGTGACGGTCACAGGCCAGGAGAAGATCATACAGAAAATTTCTGATCGAAAATGCCTCTTAGCATTTTTTTTACAGCCTTGAAAAAGCAGCATTGATAGAAGGGGGTCATAGATTTAATTGTGGGCATTTTGAACAGTATCTAAAGTAAAAATGTACAATTTATTACAATGTTTCATTAATGATTTATACTTTTTACCGGACGAATCAACGCATGATGAAAAACCGGAGTATCCAGTCAAAAACCACGTTTTTCTTACTTGAAAAGCAAATTTCTCCTAGAAAACTACACGGAATTTCAAATCTGGGTATATCGCTGGAAAGCCTAGATTTTGGTGCATCTTTTAGCACTACAAGCTAAAATTCACATGCCTTATTAGAGGGACTCATTAGCGTTTGAAGAAAGTCGAGATCTCCACGATTTGACAACGTGTCCTTTTCCAGCTGATTTTTTCACCCGTTTCGCCAGCTCAAAAAAGTTGGTTCCCCATTAGGGCGATAGGAAATTCAACGCTCTTTCCAATAGTGGGTTCAGATTTGAAATCGCACGCAAAATGTGGGAGATATGGCCGTTTTAATGCGGTACGGTCGAAAAAACGAAAAAAATCTTAAAATTGAAAAAAAAAAAAAAACGGATTTCCAAGGGTGTAAAAAAAATTGCTAAGAGGCGTTTTCGATCAGAAATTTTCTGTAGGATCTTCTACTGGCCTGTGACCGTCACGAAATGTAAAACCCGGTATATATGTACGTCTACTAAGATCATTGTTACTATTGGTTTATTATTCAATAATAAACCATTGTAATCGCTCTGGCAAAAAAAAAAAAAAATTCTAACCCCCCTGAAAATTTCATGGTTTACGTTTCAAAGGGTGTAGAATCCGAATCTGCAATAAAAAATTTTCCGTCCGTCCGCCGTACGCCGTACGCACGATATCTCCGAAAAGGATGGAGCAAAAAATCTGAAATTTTCAGGAAAAATCCATCTTGGCCCGACGACGCCCCAATTCTTGAGCCAGCTTCCTCACTCAATTTAAAGTGCCCTTTAAGGGATGTAGAAGTTTTGTAAACTCCCTGAAAACCTCAAAACTAATCGAATCGGCCTAAATATTTTCCTATTTGAAGAACATACCATGAGGAATCGAATGAGCCCTTCCCCACGTCCGTGGGTCAAACCATTCCCGATGTATAGCCCGATTTATGGTGCCATAAATTCAGGAGGCACACAAATATGATCAACTGATCAATCCAAATAGGTATTTTGGTTGAGAACAGATTTACGTGCTCCATTCATATCTTCTGAAATTCAATAATCGCTCCATCCCGTGAAACACGCACACTAAAAAGCTTAGTAGAAATTCAAATCATGAACACAAGCCAATTGAATAATAAACCCCAGTGCGGCGTTTTTTTATTTCATTTTTCTAAATTTCTATAATACGCCAAACGATTGTGAAAAGAAGAATAATTTTTGTGTAACTGTATCCTGAGTACCTACGTAATGTGTTGAAGTTTTGTATCTTTACTCGAGGACTTGTTAAATTGTATATAAGCTCTACCAACTCACCCTAACCGCACAGGGCAAGCAGTATGGTTGAGGGCTACGTTCGATTGTGTTTAAAAATTCTCGATGAGATATTGTTGTTTTTCTTCGGAATAAAATTCATTTTCATTTCATATCATGTGGAAAATTTTCCTAAATGATCATTTTTTTCTAGTTACTGATTGTAGATAAACTTAATAATAGACTATAAACGGATGTGCCCTTACTGAAAATATCTTGGGAAATAGTCAGGGGAACCTCCCACAATTGATCGTCACACAAGAAAGAAAAATGGCATAACTTGCCAAAATTTTGTTATATTTAAAAAATGAGATTTTTATTTTGTCTGTTGTTAGCTACGTGCAAATGGGCTACAAAAGAGAGGCTGTTTATTATGACAATGTATCTTAGACGCTGATGGGAGGTACGCTGAAGGGTTGCCGTAGGGTAATAATCAGCTGTGTTTTTTCTCCCGAAATCGATGTTTTATCAGCGAATTTTCCTAGAAGATAAAGGTATTGGAATGACTCCGAAATTCCTGAGTCCGTTTTAGGCATTCTGAAATTATTCCAGGACTTAAACGTGTATACAGGGTGTCCCTCTCAGGGGTGGATTCTAGGGATCCGGCTAGGGGTGGATTCTACTAACAATTTGTGACAAAAAGTGCCTCGTAGAAATATTTTTGTAGAATCTTAGTTAGATATTCACGGTTTGAGATTTTTTCCCGTGTTTTTGACTTTCCGTCACAAAAACAGCCATTACTACCTCATTTTCTCACGAATCTCAAATATAAGGATGCCGTTGGCAAGAGCATTAAGTTGCCCATCTTTCTGGTGTCAAACCAAAAATGTGTGCTTAGGTTTAATGAGAAAAAAATTAGCCTTAAGTTAAAAATGTATCAAATTCGGGGAATCGCTGGTTTTTTCAATCACCCGTAAAACGTAATTCTCTTACATGAAAATGTTCTTCTGTTACTTGAAAAGTTGGCCAGAAAGCTCAGCTTTCCAACAGTATCCTCAAATCTGGATTTACTATGGTCAGTATGGGAGGAAATCCCATTTCCCCGTCGGAAAACTTGTTTTTTGGTTTATTATTCAATAATAAACCATTGTAATCGCTCTGGAAAAAAAAGTCTAACCCCCTCTGAAAATTTCATGGTTTACGTTTCAAAGGGTGTAGAATCCGAATCTGCAATAAAAATTTTCCGTCCGTCCGCCGTACGCCGTACGCACGATTTCTCCCAAACGGCTGGAGCAAAAGATCTGAAATTTTCAGGAAAAATCCATCTTGGTCCGACGACGCCCCAATTCTTGAGCCAGCTCTCTCACTCAATTTAAAGTGCCCTTTAAGGGCTGTCAAAGTTTTGTAAAATCATAAAAACCTCAAAACAAGTCGAATCGACCTAAATATTTACCTATTTGAAGAACATACCACGAGGAACCGAATGAGACCCTCCCCACGTCCGTAGGTCAAACCATTCCCGATTTGTGGTGCCAACATTTGCGTTTTTTGGTTTATTATTGTTTGTTTGTAACCTAGTGATGCCGATAGCGTCGAGTTGTAGTGAATATGGATACTGGAGTGATAGCCGATGTTGATACTTGTAGTTTATAGCCGATACACGGGTTGAAGCATTCTGATATGCATGAAACGCTGATGATATATAGGTAAATAATATTCAATATTATTATAAATAAGTATTCTTTCTCTGGGGTTTATTATTCAATTGGCTTGCGTTCATGATTTGAATCTGTACTAAGCTTCGGAGTGTGCGTGTTTCGCAGGTGATAGAGCGATTATTGAATTTCAGGAGATATGCATAGACCACGTAAATCGGTTCTCATCCAAAACACCTATTTGGATTGATCAGTTGATGATATTTGTGTGCCTCCTCTACATCAGTCTACCTTTGGCTACATCCTTTAAATTTGGATTTGGGGAAGTTTTAACGTAATACGAGTGCTGAAGGACTTGATAAATTATAGATGTTTTTATTGTGGGGGGGTATTGAGGTTCAATAAAAAAAAAACGCTGCAAATTCTTTCAGTAGGGTTTTTTATTCAATTGCCTTGCGTTCATGATTTGAATTTCTACTAAGCTTTGGAGTCTGCGTGTTTCACAGGATAGGGCGATTATTGAATTTCAGGAGGCACACAAATATGATCAACTGATCAATCCAAATAGGTATTTTGGTCGAGAACAGATTCACGTGCTCCATGTATATCTCCTGAAATTCAATAATCTCCCTATCCTGTGAAACACGCACACTCCAAAGCTTAGTAGAAATTCAAATCATGAACGCAAGCCAATTGAATAATAAACCCCAGTGAAAGAATTTGCAGCGTTTTTTTTAACCAAAGGAAGGTTCTGACTACTAAACCAAGTGTGCGTAGAGCATGCTTTTTTATTGCCGTTGAGACAGTGACGTGGATCTAGCGAACAGAGCACTAAAATGGGTCAAATAGTAAAAAAAAACTCCAAATGGAAAAAACGGACTATCAATAACAACCAGATCCTATAGTTATCTAAGACACAAAAGTTTTTCCGTGAGTAATGCGTTTTTGTGCCTCAAGTTTCTAACCAGTCGAGGTTTAGTTTCTAATTTCTTTTGCCTTCGCATGCCTCCTGCTCAGCAATTTCATTATGTTTCATTAATCCTCCTCCATTTTTAGATGTAGGTCGTGTGTTTCTAAGGAGGGACACACTAAATTTATGAGGAAATGGAGTCTTTTACGGTCCAAGCAATAAAAACAGTCGATGGCTATCCACTCTCTTCCCCCCTCCGCTCGGGAAAAATGAATTGCATTTAAAATGTAGAGGTTCGCTAAAATCTTAGGCAACGATAAGCTACTATTCAGAAAGGAACATTGGTAAACGTGGTTGAGTCGATGTCGGAGTGACTGACCCAAGTACGAAAATCAGGTTTTTCACTTGTCAGTCAATCGACTCCTCAACGTGCAATACGATCCCCGCTGGTTCTTCATGCTTGGCGTTACCTTTTCACGGGTAAACGTTTTTCCTATTCACGTACTGCTTTTACTTTTCATTTTATTTTTTCTTCAAACCCCCGGGAGAATGTAATGTTATTGCGTGAACTTTGTGGTGCAAGGTGTTTGAGCGGCTCCCAGCGCTGTTGAACTGTATCAAATACCTGTCCATCATGAGTTTACTGTTCGACGTACACCTTCTACGCTTACGTTGTTACGTGGATAGTTCTCCGTTGCTTGTCGAATTCCATAAATTCCCCTTCTTGGAAGTTTACCGTTTGGAATGTTTAAATCTTTTGAAACGAGTAAAACCTATTTCGTATGGATTCAGTGTACTTTCCCAATATGATATCAATTTTCGGACTTGATTTTCAACGATATTCAAACATTTTGTTTTTAATTGTAATTTAATTATCCCAAAGCCATTCAGTGCTTTGTGAATGTGAGGAGTTGGTTGTCTTGATTTCTTATTTAAGTAAACTTATAAACTTTCAATTTCACCGAAAATTTCCCGATTGTTAAGCATTGGTCTGATGTTTTAATTTTAACGAATTCGACTCAAAAGTTCATTTATAGTTAATTACTTACCCTCAGGATACCTAGCGATAGCGATACCTCATGTAGGCTAAATTACGAACGTTCATATAGTAAATAACAAGAGTTCACTGTTTCTCTACGGATGTTTCCTCACTGAAACAATTTTACTGGGACTGTTATTTGTAAAGGTATTTACGTCATTTTTTGGTTTATTATTCACTAATAAACCATTGTAATCGCTCTTGAAAAAAATCCAAGAAAGAGGAAAAATCCATGTTGGTCCGGCGACGCCCCAATTCTTGAGCCAGCTCTCTCACTTAATTTAAAGTGCCCTTTAAGGGTTGTCAAAGTTTTGTAAAATCCCTAAAAACCTCAAAAAAAGTCAAGGCGGCCTAAATTTGGATTTTTTTTTAAAGAACTTTCCATGAGGAATCGAATGAGCCCTTCCCCAGGTCTGTAGCTCAAACCATTCCCGATTTATGGTGCCAACATTTGCGTTTTCTTGGTTTATTATTGTTTTTGTTTTGATTGCAATAACCTAGTGACGTAGTGAACGTGGATACTGGAGTGAACCCCTAAAAGGGTTTATAGCCGATACACGGGTTGAAGTATTCTGATAACCATTAAAAAAACGCTGTAAATTCTTTCACTGGGGTTTATTATTCAATTGGCTTGCGTTCATGATTTGAATTTCTACTAAGCTTTGGAGTGTGCGTGATTCACAGGTGATAGAGTGATTATTGAATTTCAGGAGGCAAACAAATAGGTATTTTGGTTGAGAACAGATTTACGTGCTCTATGCATATTTCCTGAAATTCAATAACCGCTCTATCACCTGTGAAACAGGGACACTCCAAAGCATAGTAGAAATCCAAATCATGAACGCAAGCCAATTGAATAATGAATAATAAACCCCAGTGAAAGAATTTGCAGCGTTTTTGTTAAAAGATTGGGAGTGAAAGTGCGGGGCTAACAAGGTTCTGTACGCAACGTTTAACTGACTTAAATGATGAAACCTTTAAATGTCGATAAATAGTAAATAAAATGATTATAATAATCCTTTAATAATTTTACGAATAATTCTTAAAATGGGGTCATAGCTTCCTGGTTGGTTTCCTTCTAGTTACTGCTTATGGATGTAGTTATTGCGATTCCGGATAAATGCATTTCAGTTAGCAAAGAATACTGTTTCTGAAGGAATACTGAATTAGGTACTATTTTCTGTTTTCTTTCTGGACAGGTAACTACTTGCACGGAGGACCCAACTCCTTTGACTGTATTTTCTCTGAACATGACGTACGCACACTTCATTGTCAGAATATGTTTACAGCTCGCTGAAAAAGATGGTCCTTGGGAATTAAAAGTTCTTTCAACTGCTCTCAGACAGATGTCTTTCATTTGTAAACATCTTCATATTCCGTCCACGTCAAGTTTTTCGAGGTATTTCAAAACGCGGATGTGAAACCCCGTCGTTTCGTTACCACGAAACTATTTCACTATTTAGCGAGCCGTAACAAAGGGGACAAGTTAATTCCCGCCCATTGTACAAATTTACCGTTGTTTTTTAAAGAAAGGGAGGAAAGAAAGAAGGAGCGAGGTTCTCTGCAAACTGAAAGCACCGAACAATGATCTAGTTCCGGTCATTGGTAAATAGGTACTGCCACAAACTTTCATGTAAGGAGTTTTGCTCAT